>NC_047563.1:4610812-4769957 GCF_902806645.1 Magallana gigas | reverse complement strand
AAGCATACTAAAATTACAACAGTAACAAAAGTTTTAAAGTTAGATCAAAATGCATTGTGTTTTTCTCACTGTATTTAGCATGACTTTCAAAAAAATCTACAAAAAGCTTTGAGCTCTGCTTTAATAGATGCTATCAATAGTTATCTGGCCAAGCAACAAAATATGCTGTCAAACGTTTTACGACTATCTAAAAATAAACCAAATCCTCATCCTAATGAGTAAATCCGGAATAACTTGAGAACGGTAAGAAAATAAAAAACTGTTTATAGCAAATAGTTGAAACCAATTGAAATACATGAGGCACGTAGCATATCGTGGGCAGGGGTGCACTTACCACCTTTTTTGCGCAACAAAGTTTTTTGAAAATTTACAACAAAAAAATTGAATTACATGGAGGTTCACCCCCCACATTAGTTTATTTGAAACCGTAAAGAAATGAATTGAAAAATAAGGAAATAATCAGTGTGAAGTTAAAGGGATCCCCTCCCCCCGCCGCCCCCCATTTGGAGAGTTGCCCCCCCCCCCCCCCCCCACACTTTAAAAAAACGATGCTACGCGTCGGGAAATAACATAATTCTATAATCGCAATATATTTGAATTGTAAAGAACACCATGGCACCTTGTTAAGAATATAAATGAAAGATGAGAAGACATTGATCACCGGTATCTGATCACCTCTGTTTGACATGCTATCGATTAATTTAAAGTGATTTATTTGACGCATTTGAAATGACGATAATTTTTTTAACAAAGTTTTTTTAAGAGGACAAATTTACAGTTATGAAAACATGTTAAATTACAGAAAATAATTATTTTGAATTAAGATAATTATCTTGAATTAAGATGACAACATAATGTTCAGTCTTGATCCGTATTTAACCCACCGACTCTCATATCTACCTTAAACCGTCTAGCTGAGCATGCATACATATAGAGGCGCTCATTAAAAGATAAACTATACCTAAATTTGACGAATTAATTAAAAATTCTCCGAAGAACAGAGCAAAATGTTGATATCCAATCTGTGTGTTCGAGGCAATAAACCACGTGCAAAAGGCAATTAACGAGATAACCATAAAAGCCAGGAACCCGTTTGCAATACAAAGAAAATGACAATAGTACCTCGCCCAAGAATTAAGAAAGAATCTTTCCATTTTTTTAAATACTAGTCTGCAAACGTTTGTGAAAGTACAGCACTGACCAAAAAAAATAAAAAATAAAAAATAACCGGAGTCCGACGGGATCAAACACTTCAATCTCAGTTGTCACGAATGGGAATTAAGATATGCCAGTACATGCAGTAGTAATTGACATTAATCCTAACGGACACACAGACGACAGTTTGGGATGCACAGACGTACATGCGAACGCTGAATTTCAAGTAGTTGTAGTTACCGTGGTAACCTTCACATATAAGGAGAATCAGCGGTTTCTTTTTTTACGTATATGGATAATTCATTACGTGATTCAGTAAAAATAAACACTATATAACGGGCTATGTACATGTAGTTAACTAGCATTGCAGAAAATAATGATATTTTCTACAATGTGTTAGCTACATTTAACCCCCCAAAAAAGCATTTTAGGCCTATTGTTAATATTTTGCGTATTGCAAACTGCAAATTACTTATTATTAACTGCTTTGCAAACTACTTATTATTAACTGCTTTTCTCTAGAACTACTCTCCCTAATTTCTTTTTCGAAAAGATAATCATATGCGCTACTGCCGTGCATTCCTGTGTGTGAGCAGTGCTACTGAGCGATAACCTATAGCCTATAGTGTCGCATACTGTCCCGAAACTAATCCGAAGATAAGCAGCACTGTCAGTAGAAATGACGACCACGAGAGCAGAGCAGCAAGTAGGGATCGTAGGAAGGTTAGTGGATGAACAATTTCGCATGCACACTGCGACATTTAGAGATTAAAAATGATTTTTTGACATTTTGCAGATCGCAGGTGCGGAGCTGCAATATATGCAAGTACGCAAGTGCGTACACATCATTTTCAAAAAAAAAAAAAAAAAAGGAAAGAGAGAGAGAGAGAGAGAGAGATTATTTAATTGTTATTATCAAATTAAAAGTGTCTTATTCAATCATTGCCAAAAAATCATCCAAAATTTAAGAGAAATAACCATGGTAGAAATAGAGTGCGGCAGTTAATCCGTGTTATCCTGTTTATCCAGACCATAAATTTGACGAGTAAAAGCGAGCTAAGGCTCGCAAAACTATGTGTAATAATAAGAGACCAATATTGATTCTCTCTGTTACAGCGGACTTATAGGTCATAGTTTTGCTATGCTCTACGCAGCTTCCGGTTACAGAGTTCAAATCTACGATATAAAACCGGAACAAGTCCAGCATGCATTGTCTACCATTGATGACCAGCTGATACAGCTGGCTAAAGATGGATTACTTCGCGGAAAATTGACGGTCAACGAGCAAAGGTCACTTATCACCGGAACAAACGACCTTGCCGAGTGTGTAAAGGACGTTTCTATTTATTGATAATAATAGATAATTACTATTTGACAATCATACAATCAGCCCTTTCTATAAATATTCACCATGCAAAATTCCATTTACCAATAATTATTGTATTGTTTATTGGCTAAATTCAAATGAATTATAAGCTGTTGAAACATATGTACATAATTATAAATATATAATGCTACACTCTATCCAATCAAAATCAAACAGTTCGCTATTGACGTTAAACAATATTCTAAAAAAATATTATTCATACATGTACATTCATAGGAGGAGAGACCCTATAAATCAATAAATCAAATGATTATAATAATGATAATAATGATAATAATAGTAATATTAATAATAATAGTGATAGTAATAATACATCAGTTGGATGTACTAGTTATCCGACATCCCGTTTTTTACCTGCCTCACGCAGAAACATTGCGAGATGGCACAATTGTTTGCGATTATGAATGGCAAGGAGTTGAACTAACTTAAACATTGAAGGACGAGACCAGTAATATTTTTTTAAATACAATACCCGTAGACTTTTATAAAATGGACAGATAAGTATGAAATGGAATTCATCCTCGACTTCACCTAAATTACAATATTTACAGATACGCATCGATCTGACAGTTCCATTATAACGGCCTTGCTCTACCAAAAGCATATGCGATGACAGTCTATATTTTGTTAAAAGGACAACAAGGTTTTCCTGAATATTTTTACTCAAATAAAATTGTAACGAAAAAGTGTCAGGCAGATACTTGTACAATAAACATTTAGAGGATGACTCGAAAAATTATAAATTCCATGTTTGTTTGCTGTAACTCCACACAAATGGCCACAATGCAAGAAAAATGTATATGTCTCGAAATAGCAATTTATTTGTTTACGCACGTTTCATAGTCTGCACCAGGGACTGTCAACACTTGCACGAATAGAATTTATAACCTTTTTTTGGTCCAAATGATAAGAAAATCAAACGAACTGTAACTAAATACTCATAGCGTGTGTTGATGGATTTCTATAGCTGGCAGGTTTCTCGGTATAGTAGAATACGGAGTGACGGGTAAATGGAATAACGCGGAATCCTACAGAAGTGACGTAACAACATCTAATTGGACTCATTGTATCAAAAATAACATTCTATCTGTTCATACAAGAACTCGCTCACAAGACAACTTCTTTGTAGAAAACATATATTTTTTTAATTACAAGTAACGTTTACTTCTTTCAACAATACCCCACCTTCCTATTTCAACAGGAAGATGATGATTTTTTGAATTACAAGTAATTAGAAGGTTATCGCAACTACTGGAATTGATGATTTACATCCTGCTTGTGGTATTCTTCTTGATTCTTCTTAAGAAAGAATAATGTTTTTAAAAAAATGGATTGAACGAGTTCATGACGTTACAAACTTGACAACGCAACACTCCCAAATGGTATCCATGAAGCCACAACCCGGATTCTCTAGCTCTATCCAGGAATGTAGCATCATTTTTTATTTTGAAAGTTTGGGGGGGGGGGAGGGGGGGGGGGGGGAAGCAAGAACAGACCCATCCAAAAAATCTTTAATCTTTACCAGCCAAAAAAAACCAAATTAAAAAAAAAGAAGGAAAAATATTGGAATATCGCATCATATGAAAATTCTAATCTGTTGGAGGGGTGGTGGGGGGGGGGGGGTATATAAAAAACCCTACAAAAGTGTTTACGCACGTCAAACATTTTCATTTAGATTATTAATAGCGACCATGCACTCCAAAATATAGTAAACATATTACCTTTATATCTCCATATAACATACCGTATATGCAATCCACACACACACATTTATATGTACTATCATTAGGAAGAGGGTATATATTTTCTATTATGAGAAAAATATAAAACGGCAGATGTCTGCGATGCAATAATAAATAAAACCTTAGCTTTATTTTTAAATAAACTAAATAGATTGTCTTGCTCTCTTCTGAAGGAATGCGTGTACGAGGACCTGGATCTGAAGCGAGGCGTCCACGCTAAGATAGACGGCCTCTGTAAAGACGACGCCATCATCGCCAGCGCGGCCAGCGCTCTGATTCCTTCTCTGATCTCTCAGAATCTCAAGCACAAGAACAGGTTCATCGTCTGTCACCCGGTAAGGAACCGCTCTCAAGATCTGTCCAAAACTTTTGTTAGTGATGAATTTGCTAGCGAAACACAGATAACAATAAAATTCTGCCATAGACAACCAAATAATTTCAGACTCAATAATTGAAAATCTCGGTACCCATTGCGCTACAGAAGTGGTCATTGCTTCGCAATGGATGAATATTGTGACGTACTGTCATTAAAACTAAAAGTCAATTCGCTCGATATATTTTTGACTGTGTCTATGGAGGTACTTTGAAGTTTTGTTTTAACTGAAAATATATGTACATGTATATTGTTTATTTAAGACAATTAACTTTTTGGACCACTACCCTACTTCTAAAAAGAATTGATTTAAATTTATACTTATAGTACTAAATCAAAGTACTGAAGTACTGACGGGAGTTGATTTTATCGATTATTATTTATTTTAAAATCAACGATATGTAATTCTGCATGCATGGCAAGTAAATTCCTATAATTATTTGAATTACGCATATTTTTTATAATATGAATTCTTCTACAGGAAATTCGTAAAAATCCAATATCAATCATGTTGTGTAATAATCAAAGAATTAGTCCATCAAACTGCGTATCAGTAATGGAAATAGTTATGAGAAATTGTATGGATCCAAGCAAAATTGAACTCTAGTCTCGTTCAACCAGACTCTCAGCTGTATCCGTTAATATCCGACAAGCAAGAGTGACTCTCTGCTTGTCGGAGATTTACGGAGACAGCCGAGCGTCTGGTTGAACGAGACTATATTGAACTCTGGCGTAGTAATACATAAAATGTACGACATCAAAAAATATCTAAATTGTTCGTACCATTTAAAATCTGACTATTTACAAGGTATCTATGAATTAGTTTCCTTGAAAAACAATGCTTAAGAACTCATTACATCGAATTTATTGATTAGAACTAAATGTTGTCAGCGGTGTTGATTTGTGCTTAGGCCCAAACACTGTTTCACTTTCGATTTGCCTGAGTAACTGCATAGGAGAGTTGATTAAAAAACCCATTGGAACTGGTATAGAGATGTCTGTCATATTTAACAAAGATTGTTTTGAATTGACATTTATTTTTTTTAATGAAAATATACTAGTATTGTCAATGTACTTTCATAGACACCCGACTAATAAAAACAGGATACCCTATTTTGAGACAAAGTTACTACATTAATGTGCAAGATTCAACCTTTTTCTCCACAAATACAATAATAAACCCTCTGTTATATTTTCAGATATTAAAATCTTCAAAATGATCGAGTCTGCAGCTGCGCAGTTCTACAGCTGTTCTAAGTGATTAAAAAGGCATTGTTCTGCTGTTGTATGCGTAATTTGCATTACAAAACTAGTATATAGAATCTTATCCTATACTCTGTCCCGAGTTTTTGCTTCCACCACTCTATGCTTGATATTTCAATAATAGGAAATACCTTTGTGCTCAAACTACGTTCATCCACTAATATGAAAAATGTCCAGATTATCTGTTTTGAAACGCCCCCTCTACCGCTTTGGGTTTCAATACACATCCAAAAATTGAAAGTCTATGGAGATTTTGCATTGCATCAGCCATTAATAAGCCCGGATGATAATGTTAAAAATTGCACGATGTATTCCGAGTGTATTCCGAATGGAGAAAAGATGTAAACATTTCCCATTACAAATCTCCGTAAGAAAATTGTTTTCGTTCCTGTGAAATTTTGTGAGTGAAAAGGGATAATTGTTCAATGAAGATTTCTTGGATATATTCCCTTTCATCGATTTCAATTGTATTTCTTTCACAGGTATGTGTATTTTTAATAAAAATCATCAAAAAGTGATGGAAGCAATAACTTGGGACAGACTATAGTATTTATTGATTTTTTATCTTTTGACAACAGGTTTGGTCAGTTTTGGGCGCAAACAAGCCAGTTTAAGTATTACATTTTTAATTTTCAAATGTTCAAAATGGCCACATATCCCCCTTAATTAGGCAATAAGACTCATAGTAATACAACAAAAAAATTGTTCAGCTTAGTTTCAAGTTAAAAATACAATGTACAATGTATTACGTTGCAGACTAACCCGCCTTTCTATGCGCCCCTGGTGGAGGTGATTCCCGCCCCCTGGACGGACCCGGATGTGGTGGTGACGACAAATCAGCTGTTGGCGGAGACGGGGCAGGTGCCCGTCATCGTGAAGAAGGAGATCGACGACTTCGTCCTGAACCGTATCCAGTTATCCATCATCGGCGAGTGCTGGAGGCTGTACGAGGTACCCAAGGGTGTGAAATGGAATCCATATTATTAGTCAAATTAATTACAGTAAAACACGCTTATAACGAAGTCCCAGGGAAGGCCAATTTAACTTCGTTATAAGCGTAATTCGTTATATCCGTCAAGTTTACAACATGAAATAGAGACTTGGGGAATGAAATTCACTTCGCTGTAAGCGTCAATTCATTATACGCGTGTTCGCTATAACCGTGTTTTACTGTATATATAAATAGATTATATACTCGTATATGTTAAAAACTGATATACTAGTACTTGACAAAAGTCCATAAATAGCCATTTTGTTTTTCAACGCACTTATTTTTTTAAAATATCGAAACTATAATATTAGTAATTAAGTTCTGATATATTTTCTACATATAAACTGCTTAACACATATGATGTACTAGCTCAGTGACTTCAATCTTTGTCTCACACCCTCTGTACTGATTGCAGGAAGGGGTGATGAGCGTGGAGGACATAGACAAGGTCATGTCGGAGGGACTGGGGAGGAGGTACGCCTTCATTGGACCCCTAGAAACGGCCTACCTCAATGCCGACGGTCAGTGTTTTCATTGGACATTGTTCATTGTTTTGCCCGCGTGCTTAACGCAACGTCACTGGATTAAACGTAACACGTAATTGCCGTCCATATATTTTTAGACAGTGAGTAACAAATTATAGACGACAATATGGCGGCTGTTTTGTCTTTTTCATTATATTTCTTCCTTTGATTTATTAGGAAAAAAAAAGATTGCTGTCGAGAAAACTACATGTAAACACTTATTAAGTTTGCTACTGATTGCATGTGTACTGTTTATGTCGCGTTGTTGAAGTTCATAGAAGTCCAAATGAGAAAAAAATTATCATGCAAAGACAATCAAGATCATTACAATTTCTGCATCAAGTTTGTCTGTTAAACTATTTGCATGTATGGTTATGGGGAATTGCTTTTGCAGGGGTGTACAATTATAGGGATAAGTACGGAGAGATGATTTACAGAGTTCAGTGTACATTCGGAGCCCCTCGGAAGATGGAGGGACCCATTTTGGACAAGATACAAAACGAACTAGCCTCCAGAATCCCGCTCGATCAACTCAACGAGAGACGGAACTGGCGAGACATTCGTCTCGCCTCCCTCCAGAAGCTAAAGAATGATCTAGATAAAAAATAAATGTTACCATCAATTTTTACAGTATATTGTTTGTTAACTGTTGTTAATATAGTAGTTTTTAAGCAGCTGCAGATCTTAAAAAAAATTCGGATGGACGACCTGGGAGGCACAGTGCCTCCCATTGTAAAAACACTGCGATTTACGGCGCACAAAAATGCGCAAGTTGTGGATTGATTAATCTTATTTTCGAACACATTCTGTACAAATATTTGATTCCAAATCCTCGTACATTTTACTACAGATATTGTCAGTTTATTTGCCTCTGATATTCTTTTAAACACCTTCACCAGTGTACGTGAATACATGAATATATGTCTATCTCCGCTACAATTACAGCCATTATCAATTTATGTTCTAGATAAATGTTTATAACAGGTGTATGTCTTTGCAAATATACAAACACCTGTGCAGTTGGTGCTTATAAAAATAGCTAAATTGTATATTTAGCATGTATTCCTAGCCAACTACATAAAACAGTCACTTCAAATATAAGACAGTGTCTTTTAGGGTTTGGGGTTATAGGTTTAAGGATAGGGTTATAAGAGTTAGGTTAGGGTTATGATTAGGGTTTAGGTTAATGGTAACCATTGTAACCAATGTTACCGATGTAACCAAATAAAAAAAAGTCCCCTAGCTGTATATCGTGAAAATGGCTGTCACCATTGTTACCTTTTGTCATCAAGAAAATACACTGTAACCATTGTAACCAAACAAAATAAAACCCGCTGGTAAACAGGAAACGGCTTGTCACCTCTGTTACCTTTAGTCACCAAAGGAATATAGTTGTAGCCATTATAACCAAGTGAATAAGACCCCCTTCTAAAAAGGCCTCTCACTCCTGTTACCCTTTGTCATCAAGAAAATATGTAACCATTGTTACCTGATAAATTAAGCCATCTAGCGGAGAGAGAGAACCCCTCCCCCCGTTTTGTCAACAGTGCCTTATTACTGGTTATGTGATAGAAGAGGTTGCAAGTGATTTCGATTAATGGTTGTTTGAATGAATTGATTATTGCTGTCATGTGTTTCCATATTTACAGTTTTATTCAAGTTATTTGTTTGGTAAAGTCACCTATGGGTTTCCATACATGTAAAGTAGAGAGTATTCAGATTGTTGTTTTAAGGTGAAAAGTTGAATTCTTAGAAGGTAGAGTGATTTTGGGGTGATTGTTTTGATTTCTCCACTGACTACTATTGAGAGCGGTCTGTCATATATTTGATTCTATACAGACTTGGACTAAGACTTTTTGTCTTTCGGTAGCTTTTTGTCTCCATTTTTATTGACAAATCAGTATTTTTAAAGCTTGCATGCCTATCCAAAAGTCCTTATGCTGTAAAACGTTTTTATGACTTTTCTAACATAAAAAACCAAATCCCATTCTAATATTTTATACCGGAAAACGGTAAGACAATATTCGTATATATTAATAGTCAGAACACAGTAAACATATACCAAGGGCTGAGTTGTAAATAAGACCAACCATTTTTGTAAATATGTAAATACATTTGATCACCTTTATTTGACATGCTTTTTTATTTGAAGTAGTTTTGTCAAAGCAATGGTCGATCAGTCGGTAGTCATTGATCATGCGCAAAAATATTTACCAGGAAAATCACCTCTCGGCTTTCAATCTATGTTATCATATAAAGTAACACACTCCTTCCTGATCGTGCACTTTAATGAGTTAGTAACAATCACCTTCATACATTTATCACAAAATAAGGTATGTATTCAATTGTGTATCCAAATGCACAGGCACTTGCTTCTGCAATGAACTTTTATTAGAGAAACAATTAAACGCTTGTGTCAAAATGATAGAAGTTTTAGGTTAACAGTTTGTACAGTTTTTCTCTTTACATTTTATTAATTTTGGATTAGAATTTAGATATTTTTAATTGTAATCATATCTATCGTGATATATTTTTAAATTTTAACGACTTGTAAAAGAAGTGCGACTGAATCTGCTGTGTGCATGTGGACAGTTCTACTATTGAACTGGTGACCTGCCATATTCTATATACTGTAGTGCCACATACTGTCCAGAAAACTAATCCAGAGATAAGCACAGTCAGCAGAAATGGCGGCCAAAAACTCGGAACAACAAGTGGGGATCGTAGGAAGGTAAGTGGTCATAAAACTTCATATATTCACATTGCGACCAAAGCACTTAACATATTTTTTTGGACATTTTGCAGATTACAAATATCGAGTTAAAAGTCGAAGGCGTTTTACGTCTTTTTGAAAGAAGATAGAAGATTTTACACTTTGGCAACATTTAAACCGATATCGATAAAGTTAAATTTTGCAATATGAATGAAATGTTACGTCATGACGCACTAAAATGCTTCAAGTAGTTAAAATTCTTCTCGAACGCAACATGATATATCATATTCAATAGAGCAGTAGCGTCCTAAGCAAAAGGGGGGGGGGGGGGGGGGCTAGACTGATAAAAGGTCTTTGGTTATAGTTATGTATAACTTTGCGACGGCTAAGCCCCCCCCCCCCCCCCCCCCCCCCAGCCCTCGGTTCCGACGCCTATGTGGAGACGACGTGTTGATTGATAAGACCAAATTTTCCATTACAGCGGACTTATAGGTCATAGTTTTGCTATGATCTATGCAGCTTCCGGTTACAGAGTTCGAATCTACGATATTAAACCGGAACAAGTCCAGCATGCATTGTCTACCATCGATGAGCAGCTAGAACATCTGGCTAAAAACGGATTACTTCGCGGAAAACTGACGGTCAAAGAGCAAAGGTCACTTATCACCGGAACAAACGACCTTGCCGAGTGTGTCAAGGACGCTTTCTTTATACAAGTATATAATTAAATTGATTATAATTGATAATTACTACTTAGTATCTGACGATTTATTGTATATTTTATTTTATCCAAGGGCCTTTCTAAAAATATTCATCTTGCAAAATTCCATTGACCAATAAGTTTATTCCATGTTTGTTTGCTGTAGCTCCCCATAATGCAAGGAAAAATGCATGACTCGCAAAAGCAGTTTATTTGTTTAAGCACATTCCATAGTCTGAACTTGCACGAATAGGATTTATTACCTTTTTTGGAGACCAAATGATAAGAAAATCAACCGAACTGTAATTAAATACTCTTAATATGTGTTGATGGATTTCTAGGTTGCAGGTTTTTCGGTAGAAAGATCACACTACTGATGGAATTGATGATTTAAATGTTTTGTACATATGTATGTAGATTCCTCAACTGAATGAATGTTTATAACGCACTGAGCGATTTCATTACGTTACAAACTCGACAACGCACACTTTGGTATCCATAAAGTCACGATCCAGAACCTGTAACTGCCAATAGTTCCCGATAGGCCCATTCATCTTTATATTTAATAGATAGATACTGTTTGGTATAAAAAAGAAACAAAACTACAAAGAGTGCTCACGCACTCAGCCATATTTCATTGAAATGACTAAAATCGACCGTGCACTCTAAAATAAAGTCAACTGATTACCTTTAATTGGCTCCATAAAACATCCTATTATAATAAACCTGAGCTCCATGTAGATGATATAACTACTTTGTCTCGCTCTCTTTGAAAGGAATGCGTGTACGAGGACCTGGATCTGAAGCGAGGCGTCCACGCTAAGATAGACGGCCTCTGTAAAGACGATGTCATCATCGCCAGCTCAGCCAGCGCTCTGATTCCTTCTCTGATCTCTCAGAATCTCAAGCACAAGAACAGGTTTATCGTGTGTCACCCGGTAAGGAATCACCCTCAAGGTCCGTCAAAAACTGTTCATTTGTGACTAAACAGTTTTGATTAGCAAGTCACAATGGATAACAAATGTCTTCCATCCACAACCGAAAATTATTCAGACTATCAATAATATTCACAATACAACATAACGAATGGGAAAACTTTTCTCGAATCGGTTATCTAAGAATAAATCTTTAACAGTAACACAAAAGTTGTACATGCAAAACACACTGTCATGCGTTGCAGACTAACCCGCCTTTCTATGCGCCCCTGGTGGAGGTGATTCCCGCCCCCTGGACGGACCCGGATGTGGTGGTGACGACAAAGCAGTTGTTGGCGGAGACGGGGCAGGTGCCCGTCATCGTGAAGAAGGAGATCGACGGTTTCGTCCTGAACCGTATTCAATACTCCATCATCGGCGAGTGCTGGAGGCTGTACGAGGTAAGCACGGGTGGGAAAGGGAATCCATATTATCAATCAAATAAAATAAAAGATATGTTAAAAATTGATAATTTTTTGACATAAGTCCATAAATAGCCATTCTTATTTTGCAACGCATTTTATCTTAAATCTCAAAACTGATTGGTAATTAAGTTCTGATATGCTTTCTACATATAAACTGCTTAACATATATGATATACTAGCTCAGTGACTTCAATCTTTGTATCACACCCTCTGTACTGATTGCAGGAAGGGGTGATGAGCGTGGAGGACATAGACAAGGTCATGTCGGAGGGACTGGGGAGGAGGTACGCCTTCATGGGACCCTTGGAAACGGCCTATCTCAATGCCGATGGTCAGTATTTTTATTGGACATTGTTCATTGTTTTGCCTCGGACTAAAATGACGCAACGTCATTGGATTAAACGTATCACGTTATCTCCGTCCATATTTTTTTAGGCAGTGAGTAGCAAATTATAGACGACAATATGGCGGCTGTTTTGTCTTTTTCATTATACACTGTATTTCTTTCTTCGACTTATTAATAAAAATATTAGTCGTCGACAAAACTTCATGTTAACAACTACTATGTTTGCTATTGACTGTGCACTGTCTATGTCGCGTTGTTGAAGTTCATAGAAGTCCAGACGGTCTTTAACGACCAACATAATTCCATGGACAGTTAGTAACAAATATTTTAATTAATTAGGTTTTCTACGCTCGTAACCGTTCGAGTCCTGATAGCAAATTTCAAAATATCGTTTGGTTTTAACATTAATTTATCTGAACGTCCACGTGGGGCAATTGAGTGCGGTTAAAACAAACAGTAAATTATTTTCACATTAGATCGCAGGTTTAGTAAAATACCACAATGGAAAATTGCAATGTGCTAGTGTATTTTGCTTTTAAGATAGAATTAAAAGATTAAAAAAAAATACTAGTATCCTGCAAATACAATGAAGACCAGTACAAGTTTTAAATCATTTTTTTTCAAGTTATTTCTATGGTTATGGGTAATTGCTTTTGCAGGGATGTACAATTATGGGGATAAGTACAAAGAGATGATTTACAGAGTACAGTGTACATTCGGAGCCCCTCGGAAGATGGAGGGACCAACCCTTGACAAGATACAAAATGAACTAACCTCAAGAATCCCGCTCGATCAACTCAACGAAAGACGAAAATGGCGAGACATTCGTCTGGCCTCGCTCCAAAAGCTGAAGAATGACTTAGATAAAAAATAAATGTTACCATAAATTTTAACAGTACATGTTTATTTATTGTTGATTGTTGTTATTATTGTAGTTATTAAGAAAAATGTTCATCGATTGATCAAAAAAGAAAAAAATAATAATAAAACTCAACATCCGTAATTAGTTTCACTAATTGAATATATAAATTCCCCTTGGACATAACACACACCTTTTCCCCTGGAACTGGCGTTGAGTGACTTTGAGCCGGATACTCTTAATTGACTCTTAGTTTATCTAAGTAATCCGTTAATTGAAGTAACTATTTATATTTACTATTCTTTATTTCTCTATTGTAAAAACTGTGTTTCATTATTTATATGTAATTGTTGGCCATGTTCAATTATTCGAAGATTTAAATCCGGAAAACTTTGAGAACGGTAAGAAAATACTATTTTCATGCAAGAGTTGAACGATTGAGATAATATAATTCTACAATCACAGTATATCTGAATCGTAAAGAAGACCAACTTATTGTGAATATTGATGAATAGACATTAATCACCCCTGTTTGACTTGCTAGTGATTAATTGAATTGATTTTATTTGATTCAAGTACAAATTATGGCCAGTCACTCTATAGAAAAGGTTGATTATTCTATATCTCAGACAAATGTAGAAATGAGAGAGAGAGAGAGAGAGAGAGAGAGAGAGAGAGAGAGAGAGAGAGAGAGAGAGAGAGAGAGAGAGTCGCATCACACACACGCATCAGCATTAAAGTTTTACTGGTCATTGCCAAATCCTCTTTCAACTACTCGCATCCTGATCGTGCTCTTATTATAAATGATTTATTGACGTTTACCTCTATATATTATTAACAAAATATATAAATGACAGAATTTCTTGTACAGATTGTTTTTTTTACATTTTCTGTATTCTTTTTTTTTATAAAATGTAGATATAATTGATATATATTGCGATGATTATTTTTTTATGGTGCTATAATTTTAACGACCGAACAGCTGAAATTTCCTGTGTATAAACAGTGCTATTCAGCGATACTATTACTATAGGTTGTAGTGTCGCAAACTGTCCTTAAAACCAATCCAATGATAAGCACTGTTAGCAGAAATGGCGGCCAGAAGGCGGAGCAGCAAGTGGGGATTGTAGGAAAGTTAGTGGACAGACAATTGCACATACACACTGCGACATTTAGCAAATTAAAAATAATTTTAAAGACATTTTTCAGATCGCAAACAGCGAACTTTAAGCTACGTTGATAGAATTCATTGTCCAGATACGATTTCACACTTTCGCAACCTTATCACTGATACCAATAAGGTTAAACATTGTTATATGCACTGTTCGAAATGTTACGTCATGACCCACTTTTAAAATGCTTCAAGTTGAATAAGATACTTGATAGCATGCAGCAAGTTATGAAATACCACTGATGACCAGCTGGAACCTTTAAAACTAGATTACTTCGTGAAAAGTTGACGGTCAAAGAGCAAAGGTTACTTATTACCGGAACAAACGACCTTGCCGAGTGTGTCAAGGACGCTTTCTTTATACAAGTACACATGGATATATATTGATTATAATTGATAACTAATTACTATTTGACGACTAATTGTACATTTTATTGTTATCCTGGGGCCTTCCTTTAAATATTTACCTTGTAAAATTTCATTAACCAATAATTTAATTCCATGTTTGTTCGAAGTAAATTTCTTCCCGCAACGCAAGAAAGAAAACATGTCTCGTGAAAGAAATAATTCATTTCTTTAACCACGTTCCATGCATCGTCTGCACCAGGGAATGTCGGCACTTGCACGAGTAGGATTTGTAACCTTTTGGGGGACCAAACGATAGAAAAATCAAACGAACTGTAATTAAATACTTTTAACACATGTGTTGATGGATTTCTAGGTTGCAGGTTTCTTGTTATAGAAGAAAAACGCAAGGGACAGTTAAATGGAACAACGGGGCATCCATTATATAAATAGTGCCAGTGCCTGTTTGTGAGGGTAACAACCGACGCGAAGCGGAGGTTGACAAAGGTTTTCTCGGGGTGCCAATTTCAACTGTTACCCTCCTAAACAGGCACTTTTTATTTATTTTTACCATAAGTCTTATATTAGAGAAAATTTAACTGCTTTTATATTGAAATGACTTGAATTCTACGGCTAACCGTACGCGTATAATTAACGCGCATGTAACAATTCGTTGTGTTACCCGTTGTTAAATGTGTTGCTAACGCTGAGGGTAATAGAACGAATTACCAAGTGCATCTAAACCAACCAGATTTCAGCTTTTAGCATGAAAGTATAATAACATCTAATGTAATGGGACTCACTGTATCAAAAATAACATTCTATCTATCATTACAAGAACCTGCTCACAAAAGGCGCGCATAAGTGTTTCCACAACTTCTTTGTAGAGAACATCTTTTTTTTTATTATAAGTAATTAGAAGGTTATCGCCACTAATGGAATTGATTAGTTACATCATACTTGTGGTATTGTACATTTGCATGATGATTCTTCTAAAGAAAGAATGTTTTTTACAAAAATTGGATTGAATGAATTCATAACGTTACAAACTCGACAATAGTAACACACACTCCCAAATGGTATCCGTGAAGCTGCAACCCAGATTCCCTAACTTTATCCAGGATTTTTGAAAGGGGGGGGGGCAGACCCATCCAAAAAATATTCACAAGCCAAAAAAAAATACAATAAAATAGGAATATCTCATCATGGAAATCTTAATCTGGGGGAGGGGTATATTGAAAAACCCCACAAAAGTGTTTAAGGCAGTTAACCATATTTCATTGAAATGATTAATAGCGACCATGCACTCCAAAAAATAGTACACATTTCCTTTAATTGGCTGCATAAAACATATATGTACCGTACATGTATATGCAATCCACAGGCACCTGACGTTATATATTTACATTGATAATAATATTATAAGGTAAAGGGTAAACATTTTCTATTATGAGAAAAATATATGACGTAGGATACATGCGATGCAATCATAAATTTTTTTTAAAAGGCTTTACTATTTATTTTTAAAGTAACTATACATAGATTGTCTTGCTCTCTTCCTCAGGAATGCGTGTACGAGGACCTGGATCTGAAGCGAGGCGTCCACGGAAAGATAGACGACCTCTGTAAAGACGATGTCATCATCGCCAGCGCGGCCAGCGCTCTGATTCCTTCTCTGATCTCCCAGAATCTTAGGCACAAGAACAGGTTTATCGTCTGTCACCCGGTAAGGAACCGCCCTCAAGATCCGTCAAAAACTGTTCGTTTGTAATTAGTTACTAAAAGTTTTGTTTTGCAAGTCACAATGGATAATAAATGTCTTCAATTTACAACCTTAACAAATTGAGACTAACAGTATGATTGAAAGTCTTAAGCCAATCAATTGTATTAACAATACTACAAATTTGATGTGTAGATTCTTCTTTTATTGGTTGCCCTAAAATAAAAGCTGTCAGTTTAACTAGACACAATAATTGTGCCTGCAAAAATGAAATGAAATCAATTATATCAATCAAATTAATTAAAACTAATAAAAAGATGGAGAAAAAACAACAACAAATAAACCTTAAATATCAAAGTATATCAAAAACTGGATAACATTGACAGTAGTCTATAAATAACTATTTTGTTTAGCAACGGAATTTTTCAAATGTCGAATTTTAGTAATGATGATGGTATTGGACTCTGTCTATACTAATTGGGGTTAAAGTACATTAAAATAAAAAATACTTTTTCAGGTTAAGAATTTTAAATTTTAGAATATTTGACCAAAAAAAAAAAATACGTTTTAAAATTTTTTGAATAGGTGAAAATGTTAAAATCCTCAGCGGGATTCGAACTCATGACTTTCAGGTTCTTAGTGAACGCTCTAACTCCATGCGCTTCGCTGTTACGTGGCAACATTCGGAGAGAAAATATCTATAACATTACACTTGATTTTATTGTTTATTTTGTTAAATAGTACGCCACAATATAGAGATGTCCCATACCACCTTTAGTTCTGATATATCTTCTACATATAAGCTGTTTTATATATGATATACTGGCTCAGTGACTTCAATCTTTGTCTTACACAATCTGTACTGATTGCAGGAAGGGGTGATGAGCGTGGAGGACATAGACAAGGTCATGTCGGAGGGACTGGGGAGGAGGTACGCCCCTGGAAACAGCCTACGGTCAGTGTTTTCATTTGATATTGTTCATTGTTTACCTCGGACTTTATTTTATGGTGCTTTATTATATGAAGGTGGTGCTTTATTATATGAAGGTGGTGCTTTTTTATATGAAGATGGTGCTTTATTATATGAAGATGGTGCTGTTTTATGTGAAGGTGCTTTTTTATGTGAAGATGGTGCTTTATTTATATGATGGTGCCTTTTTATATGATGGTGCTTTTTAATGTGAAGATGGTCACTCGGAACTCCTCTTATTTTTGAATACTGAGTTAACCATTTATTTATTATCTCGAAATATTGAAAGTAAAACAAAAAATTGATGCGATCAAAATCCATTTGATACACTATTGCTAGTTCCTCTTTTTTCTAGCACAATTAGTATATAAGCTATCGAGAAGATCTAGCTGTGTACGACTTTACCCCAACCGAACTTACATCTGTTAAGTGACAACTATATAATGACGGAATATGACAAGAATTAAAGCCTAGTAACGTTATCCTGAAAAGCAGAAAATTGAATTTACTACTTATTTGTGTTTAAGCGAAGGTTATGCCCTAGCAATCTGATTAAAATAAGATCTTTGATCCGCTTTTAATTGGGAGTTGATTTTAATCAAATCTCCTATGCAGTTACACAGACAAACCGAAAGTGAAACAGTGTTTGGACCTCATCACCAATCATCGCTGCTGACAAGACTTAGTTCTTGAACATGATTAATAAATTCGATGTAATGTATGCTAAAGCATTGTTTTTCAAGGAAACTTATTTATAAATACCTTGAAAATAGTCAGATTTTAAATGGTACGAACAATTTAGATATTTTTTGTAGTCGTATGTATTCCTACGCCAGAGTTCAATATAGTCTCGTTCAACTCGACGCTCGGCTGTCTCCGTAAATCTCCGACAAACAGAGAGTCTCCCTTGCTTGTCGGAGATTTACGGTGTCAGCCGAGCGTTTGGTTGAACGAGACTATAGAGTTCAATATTGCTGGGATTCATACAATTTTCGAGAAATATTTCTATTACTGATACATAGTTTGATTGAATTAATTTTATCTTTAAATATTATTTAAGATGATTCATATAGGGGTTTTACGACATTCTTGTCGAAAAAGTCCAAAAATTCATATTATAAAAATGTACGTCATTCAAATACAAATTAGAAACTACATGTACTTGTCAGGCAAAATAACATATCATTGATTTTCAAATAAATAAACATCGACAAAATCAACTCCCGTCAGTTCTTCAGTACTTTGATTTTGTTATTGTCATCGCCCAGTCGGTCTTCATCATTGATGACCGTTCCTCTTTAAGCTAAGTGGTGAGTTGGAGGAAGAGCTCACATTCTGAGTGTTTCAAAACAAAACATTATAAAAACAAAAACAAATAAAGGAACGGATTGAGGATCTGATTTTAAACAGATCGATGCCCTAGGTGATAAGATTGTACTTGAAGAGAAAGTAAGGGAAAGTCACAGGGAAAGGTCTACTATACTATAATAAAGCTCAAAGAAGGCCGTTTTATAAGTGGTAAAGGCAAAAGTAAAATGTCAAGAAATACTGACAAAATATTATATTATTCAATTAATCATTTTTGTCAATTCAGTTGAGATTAAGTCGTACAGTTCATCTCGTAACATAAATACTTATTATGCTAAAAAAGAGAAACTAGCAATTGTGTGTTAAATGGATTTTAACTGTATCAATTTTGTTCTAGTTTCAAAATTTCGAGATAATAAATGTTTAACTCAGTCTTCAAAAATAAAGTTCCGAGTGACCATCTTCACATTAAAAAGCACCATCACATAAAAAAGCACCATCACATAAAAAAGCACCATCTTCATATAATAAAGCACCATCTTCATATAACAAAGCACCATCATCACATAAAAAAGCACCATCTTCATATAATAAGGCACCACCTTCATATAATAAAGCACCATCTTCATATAATAAAGCACCATATTCATATAATAAAACACCATCTTCAC
Source organism: Magallana gigas (assembly GCF_902806645.1). Taxonomy (NCBI): domain Eukaryota; kingdom Metazoa; phylum Mollusca; class Bivalvia; order Ostreida; family Ostreidae; genus Magallana; species Magallana gigas. The sequence continues at coordinate 4,750,320 of NC_047563.1, read as the reverse complement.
ATAAAAAAGCACCATCTTCGTATAATATGCTCTCGAGCGCTAGCAACTACGTTAGTCTTGTTTAACTGGAATACGCATGCTCGACTTCATGGTAGGGGATTCTGGGAATACTGAACTACTATAGATAAACTGTAACATGTAAATTTCGTTTTATCATCTGTACATGAATTTTAGTGTTTTATTGTAAATGTAAAAAAGTAACAGTAGCTTAGGTCTTACAATGCCAAGTTATTTCTAAAATTTTAATGAATAGCTAGCTCTATCTTCAATATAGCTACCTTTAAGCTCGGAAAACAACATTTGATATGTTTTCCGAGCTTGCCGGAAAGGCCCGAGAAGATTTGTTTGCTCAAAATAATATCAATGGTTTAACTGATCTTGAAAATTTTCACCTCGAAAATGTTTCAGTAGATATAGATTGATTTAAGCACAGTGAATGAGCTATGCCATTGTGGATGTGAAGCCCACTCTAGATTTGTAATTATAAAGTGAGACCCCTACCCCACCCCCAACACAATTCCAGTACACCACTGTGCCCTCCTATCAATAATTAAATGATTAAAAAAATTTAATCAATGGTTTAAAATTTTATTTTGTGTTTAATGATGGCTCACCAATCTTTTTAAACGATAAGCTTGTGACGTCATTATCATTTTGACAAAGCAAGAATAAAATTGGGAATTTCGATAATCAATTCTACTCTGTGGTGTCTAGTGAATTCAACACTACGTTTATTAACCGAATTTCAGAAGATTCGATTGCAGATAACGATCGAGCTATGAACTACTTGTGGCGCCAGTATGATTTGATAAGAAACGAGTTTCTGTGGAAACCCCAGTTATACATAACCAAGACTTTGATAGAGTATTTATTATGAAAGTTGCAATTCTCCTTCTTGGAATCATTGTTTTCTCCGAGGCTGCTTTTACATGGAAGGATTGCGTTCGTATGTAATGTATAGCGCTTCGCATAAACAGGCAGCATGTCTTACGGGAACAGACTATGTATTTAAGAATTATTAATGGAGAAATATAGGAATAAAGTTTAACATGTTATTCGTAGCAAACCATCGATCTAACCAGAAGTTCCTAGTCTCTAAATTAAATAAAAACCTGATGTGAGAAAGCATGGGTCTACCTTTAATGTTTTGTCCTGATGTTAAGAGGAAACATTCCAAGTTGAAAATAATATTGATTAAATATTATTCCCCTTTTTTACATATGAAAGGAAAGATGATAAAAACCTGCCTACTGTCTGAACTGAAGAATCCCATTGTCCCTTTCTTTCATTCGAAGAATATTTTCGAAACTTCCGTTGAAAAATATCGAAGCTTATTATCACCTCTTACAGTAGACATGTTCCTTCATTTGTCCAAACATAAAAGAGTGCTTTTTACTAGTTTGGTTGGATATAGGGTACCAAAGAAGATGAAAGATTTAAAAAGTTGACCAGTTTCGACAAATTTTGACCTTATGAAAAGGCTCAGTCTAATAATATATTTTTTTTTTGTCAAGCATCAACGACAGCCCACCCCTATGTCACATTTACATCAATGTCGCTGTCACCTTCACCGGTAGTGTTTCCAGGGAATGTTACTGTAGGTATACAGGCCACGGTACATCACCACTTTGGGAGTGATGTCAAAATAAGGGTTCACATGGATAAACTACTTCTTGGACAGTGGACTAACGTCCCCTGCAACAATAATTTTTGGTCATGGTGAGAAACACACAATGGATCTTCATGACTATTGTATCTCACGTTTTTGATAAAATTTGTTACCTCATACTAAATATGAATTGAAGAACTTATTTATGAAGCTGACATCGACATTTAAGCTCACCTGAACTGAAAACTCAGTGAGCTTTTCTGTTTACTTTTTGTCCGGCGTCCGTCTGTCCGTCCGTCTGTCTGTATGTATGTATGTCTGTAAACTTTTTACATTTTCAATTTCTTCTTCACAACCACTGTGCCAATTTTAACCAAACTTGGCACAATTATTTTTTGGTAAAGAGAATTCAAGTTTGTTGAAATGAAGGGTCATGCTCTCTTTCAAGGGTAATAATTAGGATTTCTTGAAAATTTGTTGATTTTTAAAAAAAAAATTCAAAGATCATTTGGTCAGAAAAGCTGAAACTTGTATGGAAGCATCCTTAGATAGGGTAGATTCAAGTTTGTTCAAGTCATGGTCCCTGGGGGTAAGACGGGGCCACAATTGAGGGGTGGGTGGGTGAAGTTTTACATACGAATATATAGAGAATTTTTCAAAAAATAAAATCAGAAACTTGTGTGAAGTATCCTCAGGTAGAGTAGATTTAAGTTTGTTCAAATCATGGTTCTCGGGGTAAGATTGGGGCATAGTGGGTAGGAGTTAAATTTTTAAGGGAGCTAGGATATATAGTAAAAAATCTTTTTTTCTAAAGAAAACATAATTTTAGAAAAGGTGCAACTTTAGTAAAAGCAACCATAGATAGCGTATATTTAAATTCGTCAAAATCACATTTTTCAGGAGTAAGGTGTGATTACATCGGGGGGGGGGGGGCAATTTTACAAAGGAAAACATTTTAGATTTACCAGAACTCAAATGTTATAACATACGGTCTTACTTATATGGAAGCATTTTGACATTTTATTGTTATCATCATTTAAATAAAATGTATGCAGTATTGGACTCAGCATATCAAATAAATTTGATGCAGTATCATTCTCACTTATTTTAAAATTTGTGATTTACTTTCTGTTTCAGTAACTATGACAACCCATGTCAATTTTTCTCTCCTTATAAAATCATGGAAACCTGTCCAGCTCAGTTTGTAGCGCACGGTATCCCCTGCACGTGCCCGTTTAATCCCAACACCATCGATCTACCCCCGTCTGTGTTCGTAGTGCCTCACATCGATCCAAAATGGTCGCCCGTTTTAACCGTAAGTGGTCGGTTTCCAAAAGCATTTTTCTTAGCAAAATGTTTTACAAAGCATTACGCTTTTCTTTTATTTCAGGGTAAATTCCGAGTAAAAGTCGAAATGATCCATGGAGGTGACATCGTTGGGTGCTTTGAAATTGAGCTGGACACCAAACACCACCACAGTGGAGGCGGTTTTTTGTTCAGATAAATCGACTTCGAATTCATATCTATCAGACCAAGAATCTTTTTTGTTTACACGTGTGTCATGTTGTAAATTTTGAATTTACTGGGTGGGAGTAAATACAAATTTTATATCATGACACGGGTAAAAAATGTAATGTGTCTGCATTTATAGTACAACAGACTGTCTTTTGTTCCAATGCACCCATTTCGAAATAACAAAACTCTCATTTCGAATTAAATCATTACTTTTTTTGAAGTGATGCAGTCTTTTAGTTGTTTTCTTTATGGGCCTTCAACAGTTCAGGTGATATAAAGTTATTCTTTGTTTGTTACAGGGATCCGCCATTTAAGTGTAAATTTTAAGAGAAACTGAAATCTACCGTGTTGCCATAAGTAACAAGATTAATTTTTGAAAACTTGATTCGCATGCATTTCTTTACTTGAGAAAGTAAAAACCGAGAATGGTTAGATACACATATAATCTAAAATTTTATCAGTTAAGCATAAAATATTTTCATATACTTAGTATTTTCTTCTACTACATTTCTTAAGAAAATCGATTGCAATTCATATTCAAACTGACAAGATTAATTTCAGAAATCTACACAATCCAGATTTAAACCGTTTAAATAAATATTTTTCTCATCCAGAATTTACAATGTACATGCTTCCCGGCGTAATCCAGTGCCGCTATGAACCACAATATATCGGTTTAAAGTGTTCATGGATTTCTTTAATCGCCAATCAAGTATTATTTGATATGTATTTATTATCGTGCAAAAATTGTTCAGCTTTTGTTTCAAGTAAAAGAAAATCTAATTAAAATTAGATCTTTGATCCGCACCAAATAGATCGCATTTTTGTAGCGATGTAGCGATCTATTTGGAGCTGACCAAAGTTCTAATTTCGATTCGATTGTGTAAAAGTTACACTGTATTGCGGTCTCCAAACAAATATATCACCGTGCAAAATTCACTGTTTAATTATAACTTTATTTTGGACTTTACTTTTAAAATTCAACATCTGTTTCGTAATATTTCTCACAGTTTATTTCTTACAAAGTTACTTATTCATTTAGTGATTGACACTTTTCAGACTCTTAATGTGATTTCAAAGAGACAGAGTGCCATGTCTCAAGAACTGCTAATCTCTTAAAACAACATTGTGCAATTATCAGTTTTTCATGTCTTGGACATCAAAGACTCATTGAGTTTATTTAATTATTTGATAACTGTCAATATTTCACTCAGCTTACTTATGTCATCACCTGTCAATTTATAGTCATTGTTCAGATTCCTTTATATAGTTTTGTACAATTGTCAATCGACAGTCTGGAATACGGCGGCCAGCCTCGGCCACGTCCGACTCACCCAGAGTCTTGAGTCTGGAGGCCACTACTGGCCATATCCGACTTGTTTGTAGAATGTTTGTCTGTTAAAATGTTATAATGTTGCCATCATTGAATCTCGTCCAATAAATACGGAATCCTTCATCACTTGGTTTATTTCTCTGGAACTGTATACTGGTGGACCTTCGGGAATACGGCAAACCTACCCTTCGTTTTTACCTTACGGCCCACAGCGCGCCTCAACCTTATACCCTTTTATACGCCAACATTCCCTCACCCCGTCCGTACTGCACACGACCGATGCAGATTCAGAAGAATACCCTAGCACCGTAAAAACTACGCGGTCACAAATCAAATAAGTATTTGCCTGAACACTTTCAAAAAGTCGCGTTATTCATTTAATCGTAATTTGACCAAAGAATACTTGTTATGTATTATAATTTGTCAATTGCTTTATTTTAATTTTCACACTAAAATTCTTCGCTATAACAGAGCTTTAATTTAGAGATTTTAATGTTCGTTTTGCGACAGCATGAAGTGGAAATGACGTTTGAGGCGGCGCAACAGTAACTAATAAAAGTTTGCAAAGATCCTCAAACAACTTTTATTTTTTTCAAGTAAACAGCATTAACAAAATTGCTTTGAATTGTTTACTCAGACAACATAAAAAAAAATAAGACAAGGATGATGACATTAATAGAAAAGAAAAGGCAAGGTGGAACGATGGAAATGGACGTGAAAATGTGACAAAATTCTAAACGACACATTTTGGAAAGACATCGGATAATAAGTTATACAGGCCATGTTGTAATCAACAAATCGTTTGTAAAAATATAAAAAAAAAAATTACATAGTGGTATGTATTCTTTGTACATGGTAAAGGAATATGTCTGAAATAAAGCATTAATAAATGAAAACGATGTTTAGGGTTAGGACTGAAAACTTTCGACATCGCGCATTGCGCTGCCTGGCAAAATTAGTTGTTACCATTGAATATTTCTCTCCAGAGATGAATAAGACACGGGTTTGAATTTTGTAGGAATTGTTAGACAACAAATAGTTGTTTTATTAAATTTCATTGAATAAGTTTTAAGTTTTGTGTGCACTATACGTAATTTTTGTAAAACCTTCGTATGTGGTATTATACGGTAAGAAACATTCGATATAACATGATTTTTTTCTTTTTATATATTCAGCTGAAATCATTTGTTAGGTCGTATTAGTCTTACTCTATTCAAAAGAAATATAATGACTATATGAAAATATTGATATTACTTATCGTGTAAAACTTTGGTCTGTCTCATGACTGGTACACGCACAGATTAAATATAGTAAGAGTATTTATAAAGACCCCAGTTACTGTGAGTAAGGTTTATAATATATGGATAAATTCAGAAACGATCATATTACAAATACGTGTAAATTTTTCATTGAAAAGAGGTATAGCGCACTTAGTATACGATTTGGCCTCAGATATAGCCTTTTGCAAACATAAAACATTTTCAATATTATACAATATTTAGTTTAAATATATTCAAAGAAACGCAAATCACACAATCACCATGCTCTAAGAGTCTTAATTATCTTACTATCTTACACGACATAAGAAAAATATTCATGTTTTGTTAGGGAATATAGGAAAGTAGTTCGTATACGATAAAACATTGAATATTTGACTATTTGAACCACTCTAAACCAAAGACGTCCGATTAAAATTATGTTCAACAGGTATTGTAGTATACGTTGACATTGAATTATTTTTGGTTTAACGTGGTCTGAAAATTAGACAAATATTTCAATTAGTGTCTTTTCAAATACAATCATGTTTATAGTTATATATATTGAAAATGCATCTGTTGAAATTGTTGGATGCGTGGCCTAGTGGTAACGCGGAGGTCTTTTTGATTTTGTGGTCGCTGGATCGAATCCACTAAGTAGTACTTAAATTGAAACATGAACAGAATAGAGAGGTTAAGTTACATGTATCTTTTCTTCTGGTTTTTTAATTATCTTTTTTAATTCAGTCTGAGTATGAGCACACCCAATATAAACAGATCTTTTCATTAACACTGTACATGTGCTCTATTTACACTTAGATCCTTGCACTTTGCTTGAACTTATCACTTTTTAGAATATCAACTACTGTTATGCACAGAGTTTCCCGAATTTATTACAAATCAGTTGTTACAGACACCATTATAAAATCAGTACAGTGTATCCAGTTTTCGAAAATCATATTGCGACAGCTAGGTCACCCCTGCTAATGTTATTGTCATTTAAATTTTAGACCACGTGGTTATATTTGACCCTTTCAGTTACGCAGTAAAAATCGTGCCTCGTGTTTGTAGTCTATTTCATAGAATCTAGGTACTTGTAGTCAAATATAAGATCTAAACGTTTATTGATTTTAAACTTTATCTTCATTAATTGGTAGATAAAATGTGTTTAGAAATAAATATAACAATACAAAAAATAGTTTTTTTCTGCTGTTGCAACAATTAACATGCTTAGTAGAGATCCCCCTACGGGTTTATTTTCGATCCGCGCTTGACCTAGTAATAGCATCAATAGTGAAACAGACTATACTATTTTATGCAGAATGTTCCTTGAAAATAGTTTGATATACTAAGTTTTTATGCAAAACAGACACCCATTATTTTTCTAAAAACATGGTATTGCATACCACAAGCATCAAGCATGGCTATGATTTTATTAAGCAACCCGATGTTTATATTTTCAACCACTCTACACGTGGTTGAAGACGAACGATAACTCTGTTCTGAATATCATTGTTTAATCTAAATAACCACTAGATGGTGAAATAAAACATACATTTTAAATGATTTTCATGTTTTAACATAAATCAAAGTTGGATATGATATGAAAAACGATCAGTTCTTACGTATTTTGAGAATATTATCTGAACACATTTACCTCCGCTCGAAATTTCACAGGAGCTGAACAGATCTCGGTGAAGTCTCGTGAACTTTCATTCGAGCACCTCTGGATTAATTATATATTTAGCAACGATAAAGAAAACATTCCGAACACGTTCGCAGGGGTGTAGGTATCTGAAACTATTTTTAGTAACAGGTACGTTCCGTCCAAACCCAGGTGTAGGCGAAATAATGGGTAAAGGCGCTATACCTCTTTGTCATATATTCTGTTCATCAAAGAAAATACGGGAGAAAACTCTTACTCAATGCATTTAATATGAAAAAAACCCCGAGAGTTCCGAATGTCAACATGGTGTGTAAATTCGAAGCGAGTAAAAAAAAACCGTTGGTGAAAAAGTGTTGAATTCTTCATTTATATGAATTAATTTTTTAAATGATAGGTATTTATAGCATCAAAATGGTTTTTGTTATGAATAATTTGACTGTTATTTTCAACGCAGCTTCATTAATTTTTTCCAAAATCGTTTCGGAGCGATTCTTCAATTCTCAGCTACATTACGGGTACGGGTATATGGGAGGTATTTTAAATGTGGTGAAGGCATGTCCCGAGAAACAGTAACTGTTAGGTTATTCTGCAATGTAACTAAGCAGAGTGTAGTGAAATTAATAGCGTTTTTTTGATGTATCTGTTTCTTAAATATCCAATATCATTTGCAAGTCAACCCGTGCACGCACGGGTCAAAGTCTAGTATCATTTAAGAATTCTCAAAGGGAAACATGTGAATATTATATTGAAGCTTGTTGAGCTTATTAGATCAGTTGGCGATTAATAAATTCATAGTTTAGATAATTTGTTTTCTTCATGCAAAAGTTGGTAAGCTGGTAAATGTGCTAAGATATATATTATGATATCAATTTGAACCAATCATGCAATACATGCATACTTATGTATATCTTTTTTAAATTTAAATACCTAAAGTCTAATTGTTGGTTATAACGATTCAATATACTTGGAATACATTTCGGAGTAGATTGCGTTCGCACCTAACTTGCAACTGACTGTTTTGCCCTCTGCACCTCACCTTTTGTATTGCAGACGCACACAAATGCATGTTCCCACGGTTTTATCGGAGTCCAATAGACAACAAATGCAATTCTGCAGAGACGTCAGTTCTCTCCAGGTCCAGGAGGTGACAGACACATTTCTCACAATGAAAGTCGCTCTACTCCTCCTTGGAATCGTCGTCTCTGCTGAGGCCGTTTTTACATGGAAAGATTGTTTTCGTATGTAAGAACTGCGAACGCCCGTTTCCCGCCTACATTTTATATCCAAATATTTCGGAATTTCTGTCAGATAATCAAAAAAGTTTTCTACTAAAAAGTATAATCAAATCCTAATCAATTTTATCAAAATAAAATATGTAAATAAATTAATTATCTTTAAACAAAAGTTTTGCTAACGCGGGGTCTTAAATTTTTTTCATTGAAATCGGTCTCTATCAGTGAGGAAAATATTTTTTAGCGGCCAATATGTGCATAAAAACTTAATAATAACATATTTACGATTACTAAAGTAAAAATTCATTTTAATTTATATCTGTTCATTATTTTTCGAAAATTTACAAAACAAATTTTTTTTTTGGAATGTATTTCCGTCTGTAGACATATGCCCCCCCCCCCCCCCGTGAAACAACAAACCCTTTGGTAAAAATATGCTAAATAGCAAATATTTAAATCCCCTCAAAAGGAATTTTTGTTTCACGGGGTGGGGGAAAGATGTTTTAAAAAACATTTCCGTTTTCCGTTATTTTCTATTATGAAATGAGCTATTTTAACCCAAAATACAAAGTTTGACCAAATCATTGATATTTAATGAAAATATACATAAATGTTTACAATATAATAAAAAAATAACTTTGATTAGACAACTTTCAAAAAATGACTTTTAGTTAGGCGGCTAGACAATGCTATCATTCGCAGTCCTTTGATACACTTCTTTTTATGCATGTTACGACTTCACTCGTAGGAACAATTTTTTAACCAAAAAAAAAAAATTAAATTTTTTTTTTAAAAAATCAAAAGAAAGAGAAAAAATTTAGGATAAGACAAAAAATAGACTATTCTTTTAAATATGAGACAAAAATAAGAAAGAAAAAGAATGAAAGAAAGATTGAAACAGACATTGATAACAAGTTTCATTTAAAACTTTTTTCAATTGAAAAACTTTACCAAAAATTAATAATAAACATGGAAATTTGATACTTATTTAGGCAGTTTCATTGCGCATTACGTGCTTTTTTTGTGACACACTAAGCTAAGGGCGTTAACTTTCACACTTTTTTTTCAACATTTTAAAAGTATAATTACCGTATATTGCAAATTTATGCATGCTATCTATTGAACAGAGAGGAAAACATTTGGAGGAAAATTGGAGGTTTGAATTTATGCATCGGTGACAACCACCAAGCAACAAAAATTATTTGTTTCTTGAAACCATACAAAACAAACTTATAGATTATTTAAAAAGGGCGGTTTTATGATATTAGTCAAATGTTTGACTACACCCGATAAGATGATTTAAAAATTATATAATACCCTCTATAGACTTTGTTTTTCTTCAAAAAATTATTCTGATCTCAACAAAAATGTGTAAAATATAAATATAAAGCCTGTGAACTGAGAGATATTAATAATATAGTTTTAAGCCATAATACATTTAAATATTTAAAAATAAATAAGCAAATCCCACAATTTCGCGTCGTTTGAAGTTATTGGTTATATAGTGCAAAATCGATACGTAGGGTTATCACAGGCAAAGACACTGGGAAATGTAAAAATTTGTGTTTTATATATAATTATCATTTTCATAGAAACGACCGTAGTGGTGGCCTAATGTTTACATCGGAAGAATGTCACGGTATTAGAACTTTTAAGTGTGCAGTGTAGCAATATTCCATAAATAAACATAAACCAAATGATTTATTGTTCATTTAGCATCAACGACAGCCCACCCCTATGTAACATTTACATCAATGTCGCTGACACCTTCCCCGGCGGTCCTTCCTGGAGACATCACAGTGGGTATGACAGGAACGGTCCACCACAACTTCGGAAATGATGTCAGAATGAATGTTACCATGCAGAAACAATTACTTGGGGCATGGACTATGGTCCCATGTGCCAACAAAGTTGGATCATGGTGAGGAAGATGCATAACTAAATATTTCGTATAATTTGTTTTGCCATTTAAAATCCATGATTTGTTATCATGATTCCTTTTATCTTTAAGATCAATATATTCTGTGAAAGAATCAAAATTCAGTGACAATGAATAGTCACGGATTATCTTTAAGAAAAAAGCCTAACACCATTTATTAGTTGCTATGCGGTCTCGTTGCCATGGTAACAGAGGGTAAAGATATACATGCAAAGATGACATTTTAATCCTTATTTGAGAACTTAATGTGAGTAATATGCAGAACCTGGGACTTCTAGGGTAGAATATATTATTAATCAAAATTGTCATTTTTCAAGAAAAAGAAAAACATATATGGAGAAACACATATTTTATAGGTGTTCCATGGTAACTCAAAATAAATTTTAGTATATGATTTTTTCATTTAATTGGAATAATGATTTCAAATCTTGAGTTTTTTGGTACACACTATTACTTTTTAATTTCGTTTTGTTTTGCAATTAAGAATATAAAAATAAAAATTGAGAACCGTTGCTATGGTAACAAGCTAAAACATATTGTATAATCTAATACTTTGAGGCATTTTTAAATTGGTATATTTCATATATAAAGTATGTATAAGTTATATCAATTGGTGAGAAAATATAAGGTATGTCCTAGACTTGAAAGCAACTTGAAAAAAAATCTGACATTTTCCGAAATAATTGCTGTACAGTTGCTTTAGACTATTCAAAACGTAAGAATTTCTGTCTGACTGTGTACGCAACTTTAATTTCCATAGCAACAACGCTTCTATGTTAAATAACCATTTTTTAATGTTATATAATAAAACTTTGGGCATATTTTTACAAGTTCCAACAAAACAACCAATCTTTTGTTTCTTACTATCTTGAAAAAATAAATACCACACCATATATGGTGTCAAAAAACCTCACTGACATATCTGATCTATTTAGTTCTTTATAGACGCAAAAATAAACAAAATTATTATTTTTGTTTTATGGGATGGAACTAATGAAAAATATGACGAATTAACAAGAAACTTTGATTTATAAATATTGCTAAATTGCACTTTGAAAGAAACACAGGCGCACAGTCATAAGATACAGTCGCATAAAACAACAGCATCACCGAGGGAAATCAATTCCGATCTTCTGCAGCAACATTTACGATTTAGAGTTGTTTTAGTTCAAAATGATAAAGTTTTTCTGCTAAAAAAATTTGTTTCGTTTATGTCACTTCAATAATTTACGTTTCACTGACTGGTCTTTTCACAAGTGACATGAATTGACCACCTCTGTAATAAGTTTTGAGCACATTAAAAACTAATATTGATCCCCCTTATTCTGAATATGATCTTGAACTTTTAAGTACTTTCAAAAATTACAATAATCCTCTTTTTAAACACAAATTGCTGCCCTGTACGTATCCTTATCACTAATGAACCTTGACATTGGGACCAGTGATATGAAATATAATCATGCTCAACAGAAAAGGGTTTCAACAAAGGATCAATGGTAAATTTACCGTCCCTAAATTTAAGAAATATAAATAAATACGAAATGATTTATTTTGGGAGATTTTTAAAGTAAGGAAAAAGTCGTTAATAGTGTTTTATCAATAATTTTGACTTATTTGTGAAAATAAATCAGACTCTCACAATGAACCCCCTTTATGATATCAATAAACAGAAAGAGAGAACGATAGAGATAAGGGACGTATTTCAGTGCGAACAACGCGGAACGCTTTAGTGACACCTCGCCATGAAAGCCATCGTTCTTCTGCTGGGGATTTTGGTCTCTTCGGAGGCTAATATGACATGGAAGGACTGTGTTCGTACGTAAAGCGTTTATATTAACGTTATTTTTAATGAATGGTAAAGATAAATATTAAGAATAATAAAAATAATTTTTATCATTTTAATGTGTTTTCTAATGGTAACATATTGTCATGGAGTTTGATCTGTATCCAGCCCCGACGACCGCCCACCCCTACGTCACCTTCACGTCTGTGTCCGTGTCTCCCTCCCCCGTGGTCATCCCCGGAAACATCACCATCGGAGCCCAGGGAACCGTCCATCACCACTTCGGCAACGACGTTAAAATGGTTGTCCACATGGATAAAATGTTGCTAGGACAATGGACAAAAGTCCCCTGCAGCCAAAACGTTGGATCATGGTTTGTCATCTTTTGATTACGCAGGAAAGAATTTGTTTGATCATTATTTACATGTAATTATGCAGCAGTGTCATTTTAAAAATATTTTTTTCTTGAACAGTCTTAAATACTTCTTACTACTGTTCATTTATGTCCGTTTAATCATGTAGATCTTGTTTTTTAGTTGATTCACACATTAAATGTTCAACGAATTGCAATATCTAATATTAAATTTTTATGGTAAGATGTTTATCCACGAATATACGTACATGTATCCTTATCACTGTGCTTTTCATTAACTCCATAAAAATTGATACCATTGAGTAATGATGAAACCACAGAAAATAGTACAAAAATAGATTGCAGTATCATAGCGTTCGAATAGTTTTGCTTTGTTTTCTATATTTCCATTTTAACAATTCTTTAATGTGAATAGATTTCGTTATAACATTTACCTTATTATTACCTTACCTTAATACAGTAACTACGACAACCCCTGTGAGTTTTTGGCGGCTTTCAAGACTTCGGGAACCTGTCCACCCCAGCTGATCCAGCATAATCTCCCCTGCACGTGTCCATTCAACCCCTCCAGCATCGACCTCCCTCCGTCCGTGTTCGAAGTGCAACAGATCAGTGGTGCCTGGCAATGGCTGGCAACAGTAGGTCTTTACTGTCTGTCAGGGTGTGCTAACACGAGAGAGAGAGAGAGAGAGAGAGAGAGAGAGAGAGAGAGAGAGAGAGAGAGAGAGAGAGAGAGAGAGAGAGCGATTGTACTCCCTTGATTCTTTTCTTTTATATATCGTAATTTATGGCGGTTTTTATCGACTGTAACACTATAAAGGGAATTTGGGTAAAGCATAATATATTTTATTTACTAACGCGATTTTTGCGATACAACGGGGCTCGATGGTCGAGACCATTTTTAGGCTGAATAGGTCTCCTTTAAAAGGAGAGTTTCATATAAGAATATAGGAAAATGCCCCCCAAAAAGATGAATGGATAAGGCGTGTAAAATGCCTATAAAAAGACGAACAAGATACTGAAAAATAAATAATTTCAAATATCAAACCTATTTCAATCAACCAAAACGTGGTGAGATATCCCACTATACATTAGAAAGATCATTTTGTATCGCAACAAATGAACGTTTTATAAAAATAATACAATTCCATAAATTCGTGGCCAAAGTCGCAAATAGCATTGAAAAAAACTCAATTTGTTATGACTGAAAAGGCTCAGTGGTTAGAGCACCAAAAATGCAAACACTAGGTACACTTATGTAACCAAGCTTTTTAGGTTGACGGTTCGAAACCACACAAAGTAAGGCAATATATATATATATATTTTCCTTATCGTTTGTTGAAATATTTAAAACCAAATATAGTGAGAAATTGTGCTTTTGCAAACTTGTATGGTGACATTATCAAATAAATTTAATTGGAAAAAAAATTAAATTTGAAATTTTATCTTACGACTATACCAAATGGTCATTTGTGCTATCTTATCCCCCAGCTTCTTTTAAAGACTTTTTCTTTACTAAATAATAGTTAACAGCTTAAGAAATCATAGATCTAAAAGTTAAAGGAAGATCTGACAGCATGCAGTACTGTACATAGTTTCTGCGTATTGTAGTTTTTTCGATGTGAAATTGATCGCTATTTAAAAACTTGATCCTCGCCAACATAACCGATTATACGATTCATGTATTAAGTGCTTTCTAGATGCATACACCAGATGGAATGTACACATATTTCCGATTAAATACATATAATATATTTCATTTGAAAAAAAATCATTTCAGGGCCGATTCCGCGTCCAAGCTGAGATGATCCATAATCATGTTATTGTCGGCTGCTTCCACGTAGAAATGGACATCAAAAGACACGGAGGCAGCGGATTCTTGTTTGGTTAAAATATTATTGGAAATAAACGACGTGTAGAACAATGGATGTTTTATAACTTAATATCTTTTTAATTTGAAAGTATATTTAAAAGCTTATATAAGAGTTTGACTGATGAGTGACATAGCACATATATTAACAAGTGAAAAGCTGTCAATGTGACAGCAAACCGTGTTTTCTTTTATGTGAACTGTATCCATAATACATGTCAACCCGTATCCAGTGAAATGGAGTACCATATATGCAATATTTTGCCCAAAAATGATAAAGTTCAAAAGCTCGTACTTTTTCATAAATAAGCAGAAATCAAAATCCTAGCAATATGCACGCCTCCAATATATGTGTAATTGATCTGAAAAAGAATAATTTCCTATCTTGAGAACTGTAGGAGGAGTTATCTGTACAATGAGGATACCCTATATGCAATATTTTGCCAAACATGACAAAGTTCAAAAGCAGGTATTTTTTTCATACATTATTGGAAATCAAAATCCTAGCAACATGCACACCTCTAATATATGTACAATTAATCTGCAAAAGAACAACTTCCTATCTTGAGAACTGTAGGAGGAGTTATCTGTACAATGAGGGTACCCTTTTGGCAGTCGCCCGCCCGCCATTTTCACCATTTTAATAACCGGATTTTTCCGTTGGAAAATCCGGTTAAAATTTGCATTTTATCCATCAAAATAGATAATACTGTTTTTAAATCTGAATTATGAAAAAAAAATAACAAGAAAATATATTTCATGGGATCTAAACAAAATGAAAAATATTGATAATAGTATATCAAATACATTTAAAAGTATAGTTTGAAATTAAAGCGACGCTCTGTTCAACAAATCTACAAAACTACATACACTTTATTAAACATGTGTTTCTAAATCGACGTCGAGGATATCCAGAATCCCAATAGTCTAGGAACACTGGTATTTTGTTATCATTGATTGTACACAACTGAGTCAGTCTGTATTTGCTTTCTCCTTTTAAGGAGTCTGGACGATCAGTTACTGGTCTACATGATCATTTTCAAATGGATTACAAATGTGTCACATATGCAGTACACTTGACATTTAGCACAAGAACAATCACTTTCATTCTATTTTATCATTGATTTCATTTTTCTAACACTTTTCATTAAAATTCATCAAACCCCCTCCCCCTTTTTCGAAAGTAAAAATACTGTGAAATGACCATCATTTCAATTAAATGATGAATGGCTGTTTTCTTTTAATCGTTTGTCGTGTTGGGTATTTGGTCGGTCTTTGTCCAAAATGCGTTATGATTTCATTTTGATTTTTATTTTCAAAATCTACTCGCTCCTCGCTGTTTAATAATGATAAGAACCATCAACGCACAAAACTATCAGGGTACTTTGTTTATTTAAAATGATTTATGAAATACATGGTTTGTCAAATTGACACAACCTTTTTATTTAACTCGAGGATTCTCTACATAATTTAAGTAAAATTTTGGGATATCTTTAAGAATATATTCCCGATATCTAGTAGGCAAACTATAGTTATTATATATAGTTATAAATATACTCTTAGGCGTTCAGCAAGCAAACTGTAATTATGATAAGCAAGAAGTAGGCCTTAATGATTCCTTTGTCACGGGTTCAACTTTCATTTTCATTAATCAAAATTAATTTTAATTGAATTCAATTACGCCAAAATAAAAAAAATAATCGACAAAAATGCATACTAACTTTATGCAGGTGAATGACGGACAATTCTATATCAATAAATTACACACTACAATCGTCTTTATGGAAAATAACAAAAATTCTCAGGCACAAATACCCATTCCCTGCCAAATCCAACATTTTTAAAATTTATATATCATAAGCATTAAAGGGGCATGGTCACGATTTTGGTCAAATTTTATTTTTCTGATTTTATCTTTTACAACGCTTTAAGAATGCATTTCTAATAATCAAATGAAATTTGCGTGCCAGTCGATGGGTTTTAAGCAAGATACAGGGCTCACAATTCTTCGTCATGTAAACAAGGCTCGTGCCCTGTATTTGTTTACATAGGTTCAATATACCAGCAAAAAATCTTTTTCAAGCTGATTTGTCTATCTTCTTATTCATTTTAAGCATAAATAAACAGTTCCTAACGATTAACACACATTTATTTGAGGTCTAAAACAGGAATTTTCACTTCAACATTAAAAATGTAAACAAACGCGTTGTAACTCTCTTATAACTCAACAAATGACTCTCAAATTTTGGTTGCTTATGAAGAATGTCTCACTGAAGCATTGTAAACATGAAAATCGAAATTTTTTTTTTGACAAAAATATCGTGACCATGCCCCTTTTAAACGGTGCCTTTGGGTCTACCAACATTACTCGAATGAACATATGATCTTATAAGCTCCTCAATCAAACAAGCATTCTGAGAGTATTGCATAAGCAATACACGTCCCCTACAGGTTTGTGGAAATTGTGAAAACATTAACAATGCACTGTTATGCAGAATATCGAACCCGAACATTAATAAATTGGAATATAAAAAATAAATTTTCTCGAAAATATGTCAACCAGACGCTACAAAAGTGTAAACTTGATCTGTAGTTTGACATTTTAAAGCTGTTCAGCAAATCATATTATTCCTTAAACGCATAAAGAAAGAAAAGTGTGGAAAACTGAAGTTGGACAGACAGACAGACAGACAGACAGACAGACCGACAGACGGACGGACGGACCGACGGACGGACGGACAGACTGACGGACGCAGAGGAAAGCTATAGTCCCCTCCGGTAAAACCGTTAGGGGACTAATAACTGGTCAAAACTTCTTAGGCAACCCTCTAACCCACTGCGCTACGCTGTTAGACAATTTTGGGAAAGGAACTATCTATAAAATTACACTTGATTTTTATTGTTTATTTCGATAAATAGTACGTCACAATACGGAGGTGTCCCATGCATGCCAACTTAAATCCATGATCAGCATTTAAAACGCGTTTGAGCGCTATAGTATTTTATCATAAGTGTGATCTTTTGAGACCTAAATAATAGGGGATGACAAGGGATGCACAGGAGATGACTGGAAAACACGTATGTTTGACAAGGGAGGACAGTAGATTTTCATACGGACAGGGGCTTTAAGAGCCAGTAATGATTTTGCTGTAATTTACAGGAGAGTTTCATACTTAGGTGACCGTTAAATACCAAGGCCTACTAGTTGTTAGACCTGACATTGACAGTAAAGATAAGACAACCAATAAGACAACCGTTTGCATTCCTATTGACGTATGTTTAGAAAAAAAACGTTCCCGGTCAAATTGATAACATTTACTTAATAATAAAAGATAACAGCCTTGTGTTTTATGAGATGGATATGAGTACTCAGTAAGAGTCTTAAAATATTTTTCTTTACTAATGAATACAGCTTTTTTCCATAGGTTTCAACATGTTTAATAACAAGTATGTCACCTTTCTAATACGATTGCTGGGTTGCAAATATCAAATCTGATGGATGTCCAATCAAGCTTAAACACTGAATTAATTTGAATACAGTAAAAATATTGTACACAAGCACTAAAGCTTGGCAGTGACCACCGTTTTCTTTGAATTCAATCTAAAGGAAATGTAGTGTAAGGATGAAATGCAGTACTGTGTTTTAAGTTTGTTGTGGTAAAAAAACATTAATATAGAAACAAGAAACAAAAACCCATTATAATAGATGGTAAACAGAACTATAGGACAAGGTCAGGGTATCGTATTAAAACATATGAATATAAATTGCACGGATTAATAGTTCGTTACAGAACACTTGCACACCAATATCAGGTTAATTATCAACTTAATCACAAGGGAAAATATGTTGAAATAATAAAAAAGTTAAGATAACAGATAAATTTAGAATAAAAAGATGTTTTATAAAAAAAGAGATATATTGTTTATACATGACATGTGCGGATTCAGAATAAGAACTATTCCTGAGGTGAAGGGATACAAGATAGGTTTGTGTCCGAGGCATATTTTGGACAATTTTTATGTACTGTGTTCATCGAATATATAAAAAAAACAATAAACGGTAGAGGGATGACTTTCGCTCTAGATCAATACATGCATGATATATAACTTAATTGTTAGAGAAGGGTTTTTAGAGCCAAATGCATGTGTATTTTAATGACAAATTTAGAATTATCGTAATATCTTAAAGAAATGATATCTTAAATATGCGTGTGTCTGTTTTATCGAACGTACATTCACCATGCTATCGAAGGTGTCTGTGTTGTTGGCGGTCTGGTCCGTTGTCCGTACGTGCGATGACGTCAACACCGTGGCCTGTGGTCAGCTTGACCGAGTTATGAACGTCTGTACTGATCCGTGCTTCTCTAATCTGTGTCCACGATATTGTGGAAAATGTCGTAAGTAATAGACTTAAAATTATGTTATAAAATTTATCATTTTCTTGACATTAAAGAAAAATATATATAGACATGTTTAATGCAGAAAAGAAATCATATTGCTTTTATTTTTTTCTGTAATATGTTTTGATAGCCGTGAAATGTTACCATTGTGTTTCGGGAAATCAAGCAGATTGTACAGAGATAGAAGAATGTCCTAACATGGAATATGTAAGTACAGAGATAACTTTACTGGAAATCTCAATCTAGGTCAAGTCAGTCAGACGAACGTTATTTACTTTAAGGTGGAATAACAGATCGTCACAAAAATGGCTGACCTCTGATCGAAACGACATTTTGTTTTTTTTTAAAAGGATTTTATCGACGGCAACACATATTTTAACTTATAGCCAAGTGAATAAAGGGTCGGACGTGTGATCCGTACATACCGAATTCGAATGCCGCAGGGGCTTTTGTTGTTATTTATTGATTTGATTTTTTTAAAATAATGATTTTTTTATCCCAAATTTGCAAATTTTCCGCTTTTTTGACATATGTATAGTTTATTATAGTCATCATATCTTTCATAACCAAATAATTTACAGTTAATTTCAATGACCTTTTCCAGGTGTGTTATTCCACCTTAAACGTTTGCTTGTCATCTTGAATTATATTCATAGATATAATATTGACTATATTCTGAATTAAATTTTTTTTTTTTTTATAAAAAGGCATGCATACACGAACGATTTCTAACCAGTAATTTTACTGTTGGTCATAAAAGTGGATGTGTCCATCAACAGGTAAAATAAAAGATTGAGCAAACATTCTTCTCTTTTCTCTTTAATTTCAACTGTGAAAATAACAAACACCATGAACTCTAAGAAGTGAAGGCCCAGCAACATCAAAGATGTGAAATTTCTATTGAAAAAAAAATCAATTGTGACATTTACGCTCAATCAAGATACTTCAAATGATGTAGAATTCCAATTTTAACAATGACTAGGCATGCAGTATGTTGTATGGGACAGCTTGCCATTCAGCCGGAGAATGTAGGGACCATAGAGGATTCTGTTGCAAGTCTGATCTGTGTAACAATGACGCGACATCTCAGAGGACAGGAAGGAGAAGGTACATTGAAACGGACGGTAATGATCAAAGAAGGGCAGCAAACAGGAATGATACAGGTAACAATATCAGAATATCTTTTGAATCTTGTTAGAAGAGCTTTAATTGAATAAATTGGAATATAATTTCAACATGATTTATCCGAAGTTATTATGTTTAATTGAACAAATTGGATAACTTTTTTTTCACAATAACTTAAAATGACAACAATTTCGGAATTTTCCTTTTTTTTCTTTACAGTGTGTCATGACATCGACAAGAGTTCCTGTGAAATACTAACTAATTCAAAAACAAATGCGTGTTTTTTACCCTGTTTCAAACAAGCATGTCCTCGAACTTGTGGAGTTTGTGGTACTCACTATCATCAACATATTCTCAAAATTGACAACAAAAATGAGATATGCACTTTAAAACAACTATAACCTATGTCATCAAAATGCTTGCTTTCAGTAAAAGAGAACATAAACAAGCTGCTCAAGATAAATACTTTTTTTATGAAAAGAGAGAAGATTTTGTATGTGTATTATCTCTACCGTGTCGTTTTGATGTTGGCTACATTTATTAAAGTTATCAATACTGTAAGTTAACATATGAAATTACTTCTCACAGTAATTTATATGATTAAATTATCTGATGAGCAATTGGTTGATATTTCTTTTTCTCTCCCTCACTCTCCTTCTCTTACTCTTTTCACCACGGAATTATTTGTCATTTCAAAATTTTTTTAAAAATAATTTTTAGTTGAATGTTCTTCTTGCCATCGTGTTGACCGACCTGAAGATTGCAACATGACAACAGTATGTGATCCAGACGAGGTGAGAATTCGTCAAAATACCTGTAATCCTGGCTTATTTAAAATGTCACATTAATCCCCAGATGTCCTTTCAGAAATGCTACACACTGAAAACTAGATCCACAGATGGAACGTATGCTTATAATCTTGGCTGTCTTCACCAGAAGGTAATTGAACATGTTTAAATGCATCCAAAAAACAAATGTTAAAGAATTTTGAAGGATTTAATGAATTATATATGCACCTATACACACAACCAAACCTAATAAAAATGACAGTGTCAGGTTTTCACATAAATTTAGCATATAAACAGTTTACACAAAGTAAAAGTGTTGTCTTTCATTTGATAAGTTTGTGTGTGTGTGTGTGTGTGTGTGTGTGTGTGTGTGTGTGTGTGTGAGACTGTGTGTCAACAACATTTTCAGAAAGCTTTGCTCTTTTGATAAATCATCAATTAAATAAAGTAAATAAATATGTTTGTAGGGATGTGATACACTACACGAATCCGCACCACACGCTCTAGGAAGAAGTGATAGCATTGACATTACAATTGAGGGACATTGCTGTTCTGGGAATCTTTGCAATCAAGTTAAGCCAACTGCTTGCTTTGGTAAAAATAAAACTTTGTTTTTTAAGTATTTGGTTTAAAACAAACTTTCCAGAATAACATATTTGACGTTTTTGGAAAACCTCGAACATTATCATTTTAATATGTAAAACATGAAAAGCACTAGAAATGGCATTTTTAATACTACAAATACATTGTACCAAAAAAACCCATATCTGTCAAAGAAACATAATTAAAATCGATACAACGTAAAAACCCTTTTTTGTAATACGTCATTGGTTTGTGAGATCATATTTTGCAGGTAAAAAACGAAGAGATGCAGTCCTAAGCAGGACAGGTTTGGATAAATCTTATTTTGTTAAATTTAGGTAGTCCTATAACCGTCACTAAATTGGATCAATCATAGTTTAAAACTATTGATTTTCATTTTAACAATACATTAACTCAAGAAAAATTATATGTTTACGTGCTGATAATTTGTTTTCACATTTCAGAAATATGTACCCCTTGCAAAAGTTATTGAAATTTATGTAATTTGCAAAACATCCACAAATTAATTATCAACTATTTATCAATTAAAACTAGATGTATAAAATCAATAATTAATCTGATTTGACATTTAAATTCATTCTCCTTTAGCGGGCTTCAAATTGCCAGCTATCAACTATACATGTATGTCTCAAATTGTTGTGTAATGAAGCATACCTGATATTCTGTTTAATCAGTGCATTTTTATCCTGAGAAATGTCGTTTTTCATTTTTCATAATTGAGTTTCTTAACTTCAGTCATTCTTATTTCTCATTCAGTGCCGCTCTACCTGCTAATTATAGGCATTGTTTACAAGAGCAAACGAGAGGGTACTAGTCGCCCTTTTAAGTTTAGATATTAGTAAAATGAAAGAAAATAAGCTCGACTGTTTTAAAATAATCTTGTTCTGAAGAACCAAATAGTCAGTAGGATATTTTTTTCTGCGAATCTTCCTATTTTATATTCAAGTTTGACCAAATCTTGATGAATGAAATAAAAATTGGTCAAACTGATTTTATTGTTTATTTGTATCTTAGCAACTTGTCTTCAAACAAAATTGTCATGATTACTTACCTATATAGAAAAAATAGAATAGATATAGATTTATTATAGTCTTTGGTGGAGCGATAAGTTCAATGGAAATGATGTTTTCATCGAAATTTGTATTGTATACATGTATGAACTATATCAATTATTATGGCAAATTCTAATAAACTACAGGTCGGTCGATCACATGGAAGGATTGTGTCCGTAAGTTTTGAACTACTTTTTCTCGTTAACGAAGACATATTCTGTTTATCAACCATTTGATGTTGAACACTGCATACGTATTCATGGTTCCAATTAAATTTTCACAGTTTGCATCTATTCTTCTTCATACTTTTATCTTTAAGGAATGTGTGATGTGTGATGTAAAAATAGTTCATTCTTTCATCAAATTATTTGCATAATTTTATGTATAGGATCTGTGCGAAATGAAGTTCTATATGAAAAAATTGAGCTCTTTAAGGTCCATGAGGGAAAACAATTTTTGAGGTTATCAGTAAAAATACTTTGATATCAAAATGTTTTATTAAAGGAAATAAAGCCCACTAAGAGTGGACTGTTAAAGGTAATTGTTTAGCCTGCAATAACAACAAAAACAAGATATCAAAGCAAATTTTACATTGATAAATATCTGAATCCTTGAAACTTTCAACAATTGTGAAAGGCTTCTTTTTATGTATCATATCAATTAGTAAAAGCAGTCAAAAAAGCTATCTTTTGAAGCGAACTCATGTATATTTTTTCAACACATTTTGTTTTTTCTGTTAATTCAGAAGCTTGCAAAATTGTTCTTTTTTGCTAAAAGCGACTGTAAAATGTGTGGAATATAAGCCACATTGTTAATTTCATTAACCTTTGAAATATATTTTTACATTTTGTAGAAATGAATGTCTTTATTTTTTTGAAATTATTTATTGCGATGATTTTATTGGCCTTAACATATTGTCATGGACTTTGATCTGTATCCAGCCCCGACGACCGCCCACCCCTATGTAACATTCACATCCTTGTCGGTGTCTCCCTCCCCCGTGGTCATCCCCGGAAACATCACTATTGGAGTCCAGGGAACCATCCATCACCACTTCGGCAACGACGTTAAAATGGTTGTCCACATGGATAAAATGTTGCTAGGACAGTGGACTAAATTCCCCTGCAGCCAAAACTTTGGATCATGGTTTGTTGTTATTGAATTTTCAATGTTAGAAATAATGACACTATATCGCTAAATAGACAATTGTTTACGTTACATCTCTGTTTATTGTTTGCAAAAATTACATCTCTCCTTCACTTTATTGTTTAAAATGCTTAGGGTATTCTAAAGTGTACCGATGCCTAGGCTACAGCTATGTGTTTTTCTTTATATTTGTAACATAAAACCTTGACAAAATCTATTTCAAATAAATTTTGGTAGTAGATATAGTTATGTTGAAAGTAATAGCAAATCATCGAAAATAGGTCACTGAAGCGGTGAAGCGAGGGGCTGTGTCCAAAATAGTTCGGTTCGGAAGTATTTGATTAACATCACTCGTTTGATAAAGCAAAGATTTATCATACGGGTAGTATACACCACACGCATTTGATATATATATATATATATATATATATATATATATATATATATATATATATATATATATATATATATATATGTGTGTGTGTGTGTGTGTGTGTGTGTGTGTGTGTGTGCGTGTGTGGTTCTGCCAAACTGGGGGCCTGCCTCAGATACGCAAGTCGTAAAATGGGGACCTCAAATAGTCTGGGGACTTGATTTAAGTCCCCATATTTTTTTATTGCTTAAATCAAAAAAATAGCATGTTCTAAACCTAAAAAATATCGAAAAGTATCTAGTCCCATTTTCGGGTTTTCATCAGACATGTGATTACACAGATACCGTGCGGATTGTAGTTGCCATCTTCACTTACGCACCTCTGACGATACACATGTCCGAAATGCGCATGCGCGTGTGTATAGAAAACGGAAATGCCATTTTGTTGAAGCGGGGGAAAAGTATGTCGAGAAGAAGTCGGAGGGAACGGGGAAGGCTAGGTCAACATGGTCAAAGAATCATTGACCGGGATGCCTTTTATATTAAAGAAACTCCGAATAAAGGTATGTTGATTACATGTTTCGATGACATTTGTGATGTAAACTTGAAATACGATGTGCCGTGGAAGGGGGGGGGGGGGGGTACTCGCACTCGGTGATTTTCTTCCATAACGATTTGCATAACATTATAAATGAAAATCTTATTAAGACGGGTTGTATAGTGAACTTTCCGAGAAATGCACAATGTATACTTTTTAAAATCCTTTTGCAAATCATGAAAGAAATGTCTTTGTGCATAACGCTCAAGTGCGATCCAGGATTTTTTCTCGGTTGTATGCTAGGCCTAGTTTTCCCCGGGGTTGGGGCGGAGGGTTCCAAGGCATAAATTTGGTCATCTTACTGTGTAAATTTAAGAAATTTTAATTTTCCAGGGGGGAATAGGCCTTAGAAATTTATTTAAAACGTTTAAAAATTGTGAACATACCACATCTATCTTTAGTTTGTCCAAAGATATTTATGCAGTACATTTGGACAGTTTTTAATAGAAATACACATACCTGTGATAAAGGTGCAATTAAAATAGATGAAAGGGAAAATAGTCAAGATAATTTAATTGAAACAATATCATTTGTCACTCAGAAAAATTCACAGGAACAAAACTTATTTCTAATGGCTTATACAGCTCCAACACAATCTCCTGATTTAGCTATACTGGTGTGCGAACAGTTGTCGCCGAGTACTTTTTCTCGCAAGTACATTGTGAAGTCATTTTATCAAAACAAAAAATAATACCGGTATATGAAAAATGATGTCGCAATGTACTGGCGAGAAATGGTACTTGGCGAGAATTGGTCGCACGCCAGTATAGCTTCTAAAACTTAAGTAGATAATAAAGCTATTCAGAATAGCTTGGTTTAGTTATTTTGACATACAATTTTCATATATGTGTATTTTTTCAGCATGTAAACAAAATCGCTTTTTAGAGCAGTGATAGTTTTCAACTTTGAACTGTGTCTGTAAACAATGCAATGTAAAGATTACGGGTACTCATCAATTTGTGTCTCTTTCATAGACTTTGCATTCAAACTTCTAAAAGTTTTGGGGCAATTGTATAATGGCCTCACAGTTACTTCTTGCATGAAATATAAAGAAGGTCAGTTATGGTAAACAAGATAATTATAGGGTCAAATGGGGAATGTTGACATCCATTCGGAAGTCACTTTAAATACCTCACAGAATTTTCAACATTATCATGCGGGTCACTTTGCAGTACAAAATCCCCACAGACATCATATTTTTTAGCTGTGTGTTGAAACCTGATAAGCTAGTGGGGGTGTTTCAAAGGAGAAAACTTGGAAATTGTTCATACTGTTGAATGAATGTCATTAGTTTTGAACCCAGAGGTTTTAACAAATATAAAGTAAATAAGCAAAATGTGAATCAAGGATATCTTTAGACAGAGATAACAAATCTAATGTTAAAAGCATGCAATGATCACCTTTGACCTTCAATTGTATTTAAAAATCTCATTGTTAACAATATTTTTGAGTTCCTATTGAGATAAATAAAATAATTATATATTTAGTGAAATAAAAACCGTTGCAAACTGGGTTTTTTTTAATCTCAAAAGATATGTAACACTTTCATTGATAACAATACAGCATACATCCTATTTATTAGCTTTTATTTATAGTGCTTCATTTAAATGAATTGAACACAATTTGTTATGGATTCAATTATTTGCCGATCATCAGTTTGTAAGAGACAACCGATTGACCAATTAATCAATTATCATTTCCGACCAATTTGACAACACTAGAAGTGATGGATCATGACCAATCCCGCTGGTTTGAATCAAATTGCACGAATAAATATATATTTTTTATGGTTCTCAACTCTCAGAAAATAATGACGAGACTATAAATTCTGCGGAGGGGGCTTCTTGCGATTTTACGCGGATATTAATTCCTCCATTTAATTAGTAATCTATGGTATTTGGGCAAGGGAAAGAAAGCTTGCCGGGCGTACTTCATGTTTTTGGACCGAGCCCAAATATCGCCCATATTTTAAGACGTTATCATGTATTTTGTTTATCCTGTAACATAATATCACATTTTGCATCTCAAATAAGCTTAATTCGTCAGATTTTGCTGCCTATCTGCAGTTGAAACCATGACACCATGGCGTAAACCAAGCAAGAAAAATGATGTCATAGTGTATTTGAACGTAAGTTAAATGCATGAGGCTATATTGGGGCATTTACCAATATAGCTTTGGTTTATTGGGTTACCTTTATTTGGTCAATGCAAGAAGTAGTTGCAGGATAAAATATTTTAATTCAATTTGATGGTTTACATATTGATAGGTCCCATGTTGATTTCAAGGGTCTAGAAACCCTAAAAATGTTTAGAAAAAAGTAAGGAAACAATGAAATTATCTTGGGAACTTTGTAAAAATATATAGGCCCTAATGATTAAGTACAACAAAAATATTCTGCAAAATATTTTAAATTTAAGGAAAAAATGTTTTCCACACATTAGACCAATCCTAAAAATTGTTTATATTATTAACAATTAGATACAATAAAGTGATTTTGAACTAGGTTGCATTGGAATAACATCTTTTTTTGTATAATTTGAGGAACCCATTCTTGTATATAATTTAAAAATTGATCATTTTACTACATAAAATAGTAAAATGTTTGTCAGATGCCTAAGGGGCTGTTAAAATGCAGTGTTTGTCAGATGCCTAAGGGGCTGTGAAAAATGCAGTGATATCATGATTCTGTTAATTTGTGAAGGTATAAATAATTTCTTAACCTAACAATTTGTACATGGAAACAGTCTGTCAATATTCCAACATTTTAATTCTATTTAGTATTTCTGAGTATAGTTTGAACTTGTTTGTAATTGTGAAATTCAATGATTTTAGGGTTTGTATTGAGACTTTGTTTTAGGATAAAGATAGAAGAGAACAACTGATTGTGTTTAACAGGGTTAATTCTGGGATAATTCAAAACACCCTAACTAATGTTTCTACATCTACAGTTTCTTGAGTGTAAGCTTCTGAATTAAAATCTTAATGGATAATCATAAACCTCAAAATCCGAAACAGCTAGACCATTATTTTGTAACTCGCAAAAGTTGGCAACCACATGTCTCTTTTAGCGCACAATTTCATTTTTTAATTTGCATACAGCAAGTATATCTTGTAAATTTCAACCCCTAATAGAAGTTCTTTATTTATTTTCAGGAAGAGGTGTATTTACAAAGAAAGAATTTGGACAAAATGAATTCCTATTACCGTATGAAGGAGAGTTATTAGAGAAAGAACCAGATGTAGATGACACATATATTTTTGAATTTACATTCAAAGGAAAGCCTTTTTGGTAAGAAATTTTTGCTGCTTAATTTGTACATCATGTTCACCATGTTTAATTGTTTATGTTAAGAATACAAGGGCTTGGTTGCTGGAGAATGAGTTTCTAGATATTTGTTGAAGGAAAAATTGATTAAAATTGGTAATCTAAGGTGTGTGTATTGCAAAAAATAAATTCACTGAAAAGCCCAGTCTCAATCATGTTAAAAAGTATATTCAATGTAAATTAGAAAAGTAAAAGGACGACACCCGCCGTCTTGGATTTATAGGAGGTCCTCACTTCAAGCTAGTGATAGGAATCGGTGAGATTTTCATAATCAATAATCGACTCTCTGCAACTAACTTATTATCGATAATAATCAAAATTTGTCATATTTCTTAGTTAAGTGTTAAAAAAATGTAAAGAAACAAGATACAATTAACTGACTTGTTAATAGGCCTTTGATATTTCAATTTATTTAATATTTCTTGCCATAAAAATGCTGTATTCAAAAGATGTTCTTTACTAGCTAGACGGTTCAACACTCAATTTCTTGAAACAAAAAAATGTCCAAACAAGAGATTGTGCTTTATTTCACGGGTAGGGATAGCGCACGTCTGACATATCAGCCATTTTTAAACCGCAGCTCCTTTTTGGTGTATTGATAGTTCGGGTCTCAAATATTCTGCTATATGATATGCGCTTGTTGAGAGGGAAATAAAAACCCAACCAATTAATTGTAATGAAACTTTTTATAATCGAGCACTTAGAATGCGGTAATAATCTACTAATTTTAGATTATAATCAATGATTAGAACATCACTACTTCAACATATGTTTTTAAACAAGTTCTATATTAATATCTCCAACGATTTCTGATGAGATCTAGGTGGGAAAATGATCAAATGAATTATCCCTATCGTCTATCTACATCTGTCTGTCGCATAATAAACACATCGTTCCAAAATGTACTAGATACTTGCCAAACTTATCGAAAGCAATAGGAAGGTTACTTTTGAGTGACGTAAATTCTCCATATAATCACTGAGATGTTCTGAAAACGTATGATAAATCCAGAGAGAGCAAAAATCTGTGGGCTGTGTGAGAAACCTCTTGGTTTATTGTATTTTTTTGGATCTCCTCAGTGATTACCGTATTTTTCCGACGATTAGTCGGTATTTTTTTTCTCAGAAGCAGAGCACCCGACTTATCGTCTTGTTCGACTTGTCGTAGGCTCGAGGTCAGAAAATTGTTAAAAATAGCATTAAAAATCTTGGTTTTAATTATCTTGAGTTGGCTGTGTGATTGAAAATTACGTTGTTGAATTCACTGTTCATCTTTAATAATTATCATTTCACTCATCTGTTAACACTTAAATACATAATAATAACAACAGTTATTAAGAAATGTTACATTGTCTTTAATCAATTAAAAGTGTTACCGTTCCGTTTTTATAAACACATCGTCACATGGTTCTATGTATCACTAGTAGGAAGATAACATTGCGCAGTAAAATTAAAACCAAATTTGAATGGAAGAAAATATTGCAGTAGATCCGGTGGGATATATTTTTTTTTAATTAAATTATTTTATTAGCAAAGAGTTGTTAGTGGAAAGTATAAATCAGAAATATTTTATGGTCAAATTCAATCTTTAAATACGTAATCGGCAATAATCAATACTACTGTTTATACAATAGGCTGACACCGGTTGTGTTGATAATCTTGCCCTAAGGCTGAGATCTTTACGGCAATTTCACTCCTTGTGTATATAAAGAGTACCGTTATAAGAGTGATTATAGTTCATTGATTAATTATTGTCCATTTCTTTTATTATTGTTAGATAATTTTTTTGGGAAACGTATGTATGTCGTATATCATCATTATCAAGTCGTACAAATGATCGATCTATTTCTAACAGTGTCTATGTAAAACAATAGCGTGTAACTGCATTACTGGATACAAAGTAAACAAGTTTCATCAAATTATATAGTAATTGCTAAGCTTTCTGCACTTGAGATCCCCCTTTGAAGTCGACACGAGACAGGTGCATGCCTATGACACTGGAAATTGTTAAACAAACATTGACCACGCGCCGAGTCAACAGGTGGCTGGTTACGTAATGGCGAATACACTGGCGATAGTCAGACTGGATAATTATTTTAATGCTTGGGAATAAAATATTTCTGACAAAGTAAGTTTAGTTAAATGCATAACACGCGATATTGGGAATTGTTTAAAATGCAAGCGACTTTGTAGATGATGCCGGTATTTGAAAATATGATGCATAAGTATAAAGCGTAATTGTTTAAATGTTAATCATTGATAATAATTGGTAGCAATATCGGGGACATCGTGGCTTCATACACTGGTAATGTTACTGTAGTTTTATATGCCATTTTGAAGTGATAAGATCGACGTGTCGTCTGAATCGACGTATCGTAGGATTTTGTTAAAATTTTGGTTAAAAATGAGCAATTCGACGAGTCGTCCGCATCGACGAGTCATCGGGAAAATACGGTACATGGATAGTTTGCATCAACCTCCGTTGCTTTCAATAAGTCTAGCGAGTATCGTAATGTATCAGAAAATCTTTACCAATACACAGCCCTAGTAAACTGTGATTATCTAGCTCTAAAAATGTTTCAGTATACCCCTTTACATATATAAAGCCTTGTTTTTATATTTTATTACATACACATATATATGTAGAACTTATGAAGTGATTTGCAATTTTAGATATTTTGTCTTCATATCTTTCACTGTGACAATACCAGTTATGCAAGGTTCAAATTTATGTTGCTTATTTTATTTTCATCAAGGGTTGATGCTTCAAAAGAAGATGGATCATTTGGACGTCTGTTAAATGATGATCATATCCATCCAAATTGTAGACCAAAAGTGATGGAGATTGATGAAAAGCCAGTCATTTGTTTTTTCTCTCTGAGGCCATTATCCTCTAATACAGAACTGGTATATGACTATGGCCCAGGGAACATCTATCCTTGGAGAGGAAAGGTAATTACTCCATTGCATATGTTCATTGTGGAAGTTTTTGTGATTTAATAGTCGATGAAAGATTTTCACATGTTGATGTTTAAATTTATATGTATTTTACACTTTAAGTAATCATAATTATACCCACACTTTGTAAAGAATGTTCAGGGTTATTGTTGTTACCCCTGTTAGTCTGTCTGTCAATCTTTTTTTTGAAAATCTTGATATTGCTTGCTCTTACTGTCTGCGCTGTTTCTGAGAAGGCAACTTTTAAACCTTTGATATGCCTGACGTCATAAAGTCAGGCAAGAACTACCAGATATAGCGTGTGGCCTTCTTTTTTTGCTGTCCAATGACAACATGCATTTTTTTTCTGTAGATGTCCAAAAGAGGTGCATGTAATACACATCCTTAAAACGTTTACATTTTTTGTGCATTATATTCTGTTATTTGTTGTGTTACAGGTTGTAACTCGTTATCATTAGACTACTGTGGTATTATTTATATTTGTGAGGGCCAATTTTCATGAACTATGGGTTATTGCTCATTTTTGGGGGTGAAATTTCATAGATGCATCGGTTTTCAGTTTTAGTATGATGACTTACCCAGGTACTCTTTCAAAATGTGTTTTCGTCAAGAGTGTAAATTTGTGGGGGAGTGCTACACACAAATACTACAAATATTTAGCCACCACAAATTCTAATGGTTCCACAGTACTTGTCCTTTGGAGTAAAGTCAATCTATATACAATCTAGACTGTCTTATGTGACAATCCAACATTAATCATTATTAACTTAGTACATTGTTTCAAATAGATAAAATATTATGTATGGTATCTTTTATCTTAAAACTAGGATTTAATTATTAGCTGTATTTTAAAATTCATGGCCATTAGGCCACTTAAAATTACTTTTTAGATTCTCACCCCCGCCCACCTCTCTGAAAATGACCCGCTCCAGTGTATTTCAGGGAAAAAATATCAAGCTCGGTACATACAAACATTGCAATGGCTGCTTAACATGGATAAACGTTCGATTCCAGTCATGTTTTTATAATAAGGATACAAATGTCTTTCTGCATGTGCAGTTAAGTTGAAATTAAAAGATTACAAATGGGTTTGTATACTCATATTAGCATTAACAATTTAAATATTTCAGGAATAGAGCAGTTGTAATTTCTAGGACATGAATGGTGAAAATAATAGTTTTTAAAAGATAATATAAAATAAATCCACCCATCCGCCCCATTATTTAATCCAAATCAGGATGAGAATCTAGATACCGAGGGTTCCACTTAATCTGATAGTCAATTTGCCCGAGAAAAAATATCAGATTAACCATGCAATTATAAGATTAGCCGGTTTAGCATTTTTGTTGTCTTTGATATTGGTATAGAATAAGATATAACTTGTTTCAAGACATAATTTATCAATGAAAAATATGTTATGTGGGTCTTGATATGGTCGCATAAGACAGAGAGTTGCTATGGCAGTCTATACTGTATATGACAATTTGAAAGCTATATATGCAGTAGCAGTCTAAATCTTGCTGAATTTAAAGTTTTTAAGCATTGTGAAGAGTTTTTTTTTTTCTTTTGATTATATTTGCATGAGTTTATTTTTTTTATCTGATTAACCAATTGCTCAATTTTGAATTGTTTCCATCATGTTGAGTAACATTACAACTTTGGGGACTTGCACAATGAATATAGAATACACTAAACTGAGGACTTAATACACACAGTAAAACTTGAGGATTGGCACATAAATATAGTATACACTAAACTGAGGACCTAATACACATGGTACAACTTTGGGGACTTACACATAAATATAGTATACACTAAACTGAGGACCTAATACACACGGTACAACTTTGGGACTTACACATAAATATAATATACACTTAACTGAGGACCTAATACACACGGTACAACTTTGGGGACTTACACATATGATAAATATAGTATACACTAAACTGAGGACCTGATACACACGGTACAGCTATGGGGACTTGCACTTGAATAATCTGTGTTATGTACCAGGTAATTAACTAGTTACCAATTATCACCCTTGATATAAATCCCTCCAGTTCATTTTAAGTTTTGTCAGTTTAATCAGTTACCATTAAGACATGTAAAAAAGATTCAGTTGTCCACTTTGTTGTATTGCAAGCATACAGCTGCTATTAGAAGTCATACATACATGTCCATTTACAATAAATTGTGTAACATTGAAAAAAATGGAAGTAATGAAGAATAAAGACTTCAGGGATTTACCGGTATATTCACAACTATTCGATTGCTTGGGGCACGTAAAATCTTATTAGAAGCAAGTGAAACTAGGAACTTCATTGACCAATTGGTTAAGTGAAAATTCAAATAGAAATATTAATAAAATATATTTTGTCAGCTTCAAAATAAACTTTCACTATACAACTTTGCAATCGGATACTCAAAAAGACCCCTGTCGATTTTAGATATTCGGATACTCAAAAAGACCCCTGTCGATTTTAGATAAGTCCTCTTTATTAATTTACATAATTAGCTATTAAATTTGATTTTTTCTTACCATGCCAGTTAAATAAATAAAGCCCTCATCTTATAATTATGTTGCATTCTTTTTTATAAATTTAAACTGTTTATCGTGATTGGTTAGACAACCTTGATTAATTTTATTTTTGTCCAAAAGTGACATACATATATTCTTTTTTTTAGTTCGGAATGCTACGGAATCACCAGAAAAACTTAACAGCAGTGTACCTAGGAATGCCACAGATTCTCTAGAAAAACCTGACAGCTGTGTACCTGGGAGTGCTACAGATTCTTCAGAGAAACCTGACAGCAGTGTACCCGGGAATGCCACATATTCTCCAGAGAAACTTGACAGCAGTGTACCTGAGAATGCCACATATTGTCCAGAGAAACTTGACAGCAGTGTACCTGAGAATGCCACAGATTCTCCAGAGAAACCTGACAGCCGTGTTCCTGGGAATGCCAAAGATTCTCCAGAAAAAGTTGACAGCAGTGTACCTGAGAATGCCACATATTCTCCAGAGAAACTTGACAGCAGTGTACCTGAGAATGACACTGATCCTCCAGAGAAACTTGACAGCAGTGTACCTGGGAATGCCAAAGATTCTCCAGAAAAAGTTGACAGCAGTGTACCTGGGAGTACTAGGGATTCTTCAGAGAAACCTGACAGCAGTGTACCCGGGAATGCCACATATTCTCCAGAGAAACTTAACAGCAATGTACCTGTGAATGCCACAGATTCTCCAGAGAAACTTGACAGCTGTGTACCTGGGAATGCAAAGGATTTTCCAGAGAAACCTGACAGCAGTGTACCTTGGAATGCCACGGATTCTCCAGAGAAACCTTACAGCTGTGTACCCGGGAATGCCAAGGATTCTCCAGAGAAACTTGACAGCCGTGTACCTGGGAATGCCACTGATCCTCCAGAAGAACTTGACAGTCGTGTACCTGGGAATGCCACAGATTTTCCAGAGAAACTTGACAGCTTTATACACCATGATTTTGTTGGTGATGATGATGAGTTTTCTTTTTCGGATTCCAATGATTCTGATTATTTACCTTCAGATGATACTGATCAGTAAGTAGACACTTCAAAAAATGGAATTTTGCAGATTCTTTTTTTTCTACCTGATCATTATTTTTAAGAATAGGTTCTGTAAAGTCTATAAAGGATTGTATAAAAATAAGAGTATAATTAATGATTTGAATTTTATACAGAATTGGGTTCATCAGTCTTAATTTGTTGTTTAGTAATCACTATAAAAATTAACATACCTATAGCAAATTCAATATTATTTATATTTATAAATTTATTGGTTAAAGAACACCAGTACTTAACTTTTTAGAAACAGAGTTTTGCTATTTGTCAGATGGAATTAATGCAATTCCTTTTTATAGGGGTTCTAGTGATACAGATGACAATGCAGTTTGTTCCTTCCTACATTTAAAAGATTCATCCAATCCTTCCGATTATGTCAGTGACAGTAATGATTCTGAGAAAAGTATTGATGTTCCAATATCTATCCCTTTTGAAACTAGGTATGTACAAAAACAAGAATATGCTGTAGATTCCTTATTTTCAGCTAATACCCTGATCATCCGTCACTTCTGGTCTGCTAAAATGGCATTTTTGGAAAACTGTTTTAAAAAAATTTCAAATTAAAAATTTGGATTTTTTTTCTTCATCAAAATATGTTTTAAACTTACCAAATTTGATTATGGGCAGGTTGTCCGTCACTTCTGAATGTCACTGGAAGTGATTCCAACACATTGCAGAGATATTGCCTCTTAAAAATGACCTTTTTTGGAAATCTTAATTCTGCAGTGTTGGGCCAAAAATTAGTCTGAGAAAATTAATATAGTAACTCGTACCAAATCTGATTCAGAAGAATTGTTAATTTGTACCTAGTAAAATGATTTGTTTTATATTAAGCCTTTTAATTTCCAGTTTTTGTTAAGTAATGCATAAAATCATTCGGGCTTTTAGTTAAGCCCTTCTTAAGATTTTTGGATTTTAGTAAAATTATTGTATTTGTTATGATTTTGCCCAATTAAGGTGGATTTATTAAATTTTAGAAATGAAATAATGTCAACATATTAGTTGAACCCTGTCATTAATTCATAATCAAACAGAAAACCTATTTGTTGCTCGCAATGAGATCATGTCTAGTATTTCTTATATTTTTATGAATTTGCTAAATTTAAGTACATCAGTAGTGAACTTTATAGAAACATGAGTTTTGCTATTTGTCAGATGGAATTAATGCAATTCCTTTTTATAGGGGTTCTAGTGATACAGATGACAATGCAGTTTGTTCCTTCCTACATTTAAAAGATTCATCCAATCCTTCCGATTATGTCAGTGACAGTAATGATTCTGAGAAAAGTATTGATGTTCCAATATCTATCCCTTTTGAAACTAGGTATGTACAAAAACAAGAATATGCTGTAGATTCCTTATTTTCAGCTAATACCCTGATCATCCGTCACTTCTGGTCTGCTAAAATGGCATTTTTGGAAAACTGTTTTAAAAAAATTTCAAATTAAAAATTTGGATTTTTTTTCTTCATCAAAATATGTTTTAAACTTACCAAATTTGATTATGGGCAGGTTGTCCGTCACTTCTGAATGTCACTGGAAGTGATTCCAACACATTGCAGAGATATTGCCTCTTAAAAATGACCTTTTTTGGAAATCTTAATTCTGCAGTGTTGGGCCAAAAATTAGTCTGAGAAAATTAATATAGTAACTCGTACCAAATCTGA
This sequence comes from Magallana gigas, assembly GCF_902806645.1. NCBI lineage: Eukaryota > Metazoa > Mollusca > Bivalvia > Ostreida > Ostreidae > Magallana > Magallana gigas. The sequence goes on along the minus strand of NC_047563.1, from coordinate 4,714,107 downwards.
TTCAGAAGAATTGTTAATTTGTACCTAGTAAAATGATTTGTTTTATATTAAGCCTTTTAATTTCCAGTTTTTGTTAAGTAATGCATAAAATCATTCGGGCTTTTAGTTAAGCCCTTCTTAAGATTTTTGGATTTTAGTAAAATTATTGTATTTGTTATGATTTTGCCCAATTAAGGTGGATTTATTAAATTTTAGAAATGAAATAATGTCAACATATTAGTTGAACCCTGTCATTAATTCATAATCAAACAGAAAACCTATTTGTTGCTCGCAATGAGATCATGTCTAGTATTTCTTATATTTTTATGAATTTGCTAAATTTAAGTACATCAGTAGTGAACTTTATAGAAACATGAGTTTTGCTATTTGTCAGATGGAATTAATGCAATTCCTTTTTATAGGGGTTCTAGTGATACAGATGACAATGCAGTTCGTTCCTTGCTACATTTGAAAGATTCATCCAATCCTCCCGATTATGTCAGTGACAGTAATGATTCTGAGAAAAGTTTTGTTGTGCCAATATCTATCCCTTTGGAAACTATCACTGTACAGAAAACCAACACAGAGAAAGAAAAGCAGAAATGGGACAAAAAACATGCATGCAAATTTTGTGGAAGATTGTACCCAAAACTGGCTAGACACTTGGAAACAATGCACAAAAATGAAGTTATGGTAGCTAAGGCTCTTTCCTTACCCAAAAACAGTGCTGAAAGAAAAGAAATTTGGAAAACAATAAGAAATGAAGGAGACTGGGATCACAACTTCAACGTTCTGAAAAATGGAACAGGAACATTAATACCGAAGTATAGAGAGCAGAAGACAAGAGCACATAGTGAATTTATACCATGTAGTGGTTGCAAGGGTTTGTACTCCAAAACATCATTGAGTGATCATTTTAAGACATGTGTTAGTAAGCAGACTGAAAAAAAAAGTCAAGGAGTGAAAGAAGGTCGTTTTTTACTACCTATTCCAGAACATATTAATGGAGGATTTTACAAAGATGTTTTATTATCCATGTCTCAAGATGACATTTATATGTATATATATCGCGATCCACTCATACTGAAATTTGGGAAGCGTCTGTATGAAAATAAGGACATCCAGGAACATACATCTAACCACATCAGCTGCAGAATGAGAGAACTAGGCAGACTAATTGGAGAAGCCAAAAAGACACCTGAATGGGGTATCCAGAAGATTGAGGATTGTTTTAGTCCTGAGAAATTTAACAATGTTGTGTCGTGTGTGAAGTCCCTTGCAGGATTTAGTGAAGATACACATATGTATGCAACTCCTTCACTGGCACTGAAAATAGGGTATAGTCTTCAACGATGTGCAAGGATTTATAGATCAGATGGAATTATTGAGTCAGATATAACAAAACAAGAGAATGGTTCAGCTTTCATTCAGCTGTATGAGTCTGATTGGAACGATCTCATCTCTTCCCGTGCACGACAAACTTTGAGTGAGAAAAAGTATAATGCGCCAAAAATGTTACCTCTAAGCGAGGATGTGTACAAGCTTAATTCCTACCTAAAAGAAAAAATCAAAGAACTTTTGATGAAATTGTCGAATGATTCAGCTTTCTACATTGAGCTGGCAAAGATGACGCTATGTCACATAACTCTTTTTAACAGGAAGCGTGGAGGCGATGTGCAGCGTATTACTGTAGACAATTACAAGCAAGCTATTGAAGCACAAAACAGTGTTCCCTACGATGACGAACTTAAATCAAGTTTGTCAGACGTGGAAATTGAGCTTTGTCGTTCTTTGACTCGAATTGAACTCAAAGGCAAACAGGAAAGAAAAGTTGCAATATTACTTACTCCAGAGATGATTAAATGCATTGATCTCTTAATGCAGAAAAGAAGTAATGCAAATGTATGTGGAAAATATTTATTTGCTAGACCATCACCCTCCACACGAACACTAAGGGCAAGTGACGTATTGAATGAAATATGTGGGAAAATAGAATTGCGCTATGGAAACATTATAACCTATACAAACCTCAGAAAACACATTGCCACAATGGCACAAATCCATGAGCTTAGTGAAAACGGTCAGGACCAGTTAGCCAAATTCCTTGGCCATGACATAAGAATCCACAGAGAAATTTATCGGCAACCATTGGATATCATTCAAAAAACAAAGATTTCCAAGATGTTAATGCTAATTAACGAGGGGAAAAATGTCACGGAGATGCCATTTAATAATCAGGGTGAGTTGTTTTCTTTAAACAAGGATTCAGTGTTGTGAATAGATTATTAAAATGAACTCATTTGTTATATTTCAATGGTGATTATTTAATTCCTCCTGTGCAAGTTTGATCTATAGACTTTTGATAACTTTTGAATTTAGATGTGGTTAAGTATAGTATGTTTATTGTGGACTGTTGTACTGTAAAATTGTGAAATTCTTTGCCAGTGGGGCAGGGGTTGGGGCTTTTTTTTTGGGGGGGGGGGTAAATTTGGCCGTATAGTGAATGACTTTTTTTTAGGTCAATTAATTCACATGGGTACATGTAACATATTGCTGCCATAATTTAGGAAATAACTGCACGTGTGCATTATCAACAAAACTGAATGTTATAAAAGTTTACCGTTAAAGTCTGCAAGTTTCTTTTAACCAAAATTAAAATTTGGATTAGGGTTTAGACTCCAAAATGAAGCTTAAAATGCAAAATGAGACCCTCAGCTAGGTTAATCTAAATGCTCTGGTACTCAGGTGACTGTCAAGGCCTGTAGGCCTCTTATTAGTTAATGAAGGTAAGAATTCTAATTTCTTGTACATATGATTAAGAATTAATGTTCATAACTTTCTCTTATCGTTTTTGGATTTTTTTTTTCCAGAAGAGGTAAAGGAAATTGACGGGTCCTGTGCTGATGAGAGTGATGGAGAAATGGATTACCAGACTGATAAAGACAGTCTTCATAATAAAAGCGCTCAAGGTCTGTACCCTTATTTCAGTACACATTTATTTTTAGTATATTCTCCTTTTCTGGTATATTGTAATTCTACTTTAAACTAGATGCATGAAAAAAAGCAGTTCTCAAGATTTGATGTTGGGTACATAACAGTCAAGCTTCAGTCCACATAGGGTCATAGTTTTAACTTCTTAAAACTTCTTACATCTCCCCCATCCCTAACAAAACAGTTCCCATCAGATGTATTTTAATTATCATACTGACATTTTTCCTAAGAATATAGTTGTTAGAAAATATGTTTCTAATTGAGTGGAAAGATTTCAAATTCTGATTTACAAACAACAAACAATTTTTTTAGTTAATTTGTTTTCTTAAAACAAGACAAAAACAAAGCTTAAATACGACTCATGAATATAGTTGATAAACTTCATCACGGGCATTACCATATTTTCTGTTTGCTCATAATGTGAAGAATTTTCAGTAAAAAATCAAGTACATGTCAAGACCATGTAGTTTATATATAAAGTTTTTAATATACTTAGTATCTTTCATATTACATATACATGTATGATAGATGCAGATGACAAATTCCTTTTTACTTCTCTCAAAATGATTTAGCCAGAATGAGATATGAGAATATGGTACCTGCAAAGTTATTTTTTTTTTTTACAATCCTTTATCAATGTATGAATACTATTGTATCGCGCATGTAAACTGTTCTATCTTGCATTAGTCTTATCCTAACGTACAGTAATCCTATCAGGTTTATCGTTAAATTTTATCAGTTTCTCCATTTATCCTATTGTGTAAGCTGTACCCTGCCTTTTCGTAAGCAAGCTATTTTATTTTAAAGTTATAAGTCGTTCATTCCTCCGTTAACAATAATATTCGAACAAATAATGCAAATCTTTATCAAACATTCCATCAAATTAACAATATTCTTTCCTATGGTGTATAAATCCTATTGTATCATGCATGTATCCTGTTCTATCATGCATAAAACCTGTCCTATAATGCGTAAATTCTATTATTTATCTTGTGAAAAAAAATGTTGCGGTACTGTACTACTTCTTAGTTATTTGCATTTTTCACATTCCAACCATATTATCAACCAATTTATATTCTAAAACTCGTAATTTCAGAGAAAAGGAAAGCACCCTCTGATGGCAGATCTACCGATGAAAATTCTGCAGGCAAACGTCACAAAACACAGAAAAAACCATGGAATCCATCTGAAATGAATTCAGTCAACAAGCATTTTTCCCATTTTATTGCAATGTCCAAAGTTCCTGGCAAGAACGATATCGAGAATGTTTTAAAAAAGGATAAAATCCTTTCCAAAAGAACTTGGAGAAATGTGAAAGATCAAGTGTACAACCTTATAAAAAAACAAAGAAAATGCTGATATTTTGTCTTTATTTACTTTGATAATGAAGTAATTACAAGTTCATTATAGCTTGTGGACATCAATTTTCATATATTTCATAAAGCACAGAAGTGTGAGAATTAGCAAATTTGTAGAAAATACTCCATGTATAGCTTTACCAATACATACTGTTGTCATGTTTGTTGCTGTGATGAGCATTCACCTTTGTAAAATAACTAAGGAATAAGGGCCATGATAACTTTAGCTGGAATTGATTAATACAACTGTAAAACTAATATGGTTTTGTGTTTTTAGTTGACATTAACTTGAAATGACAAAAAAAAAATTTCAGATATTTTGGGTATAGACCTTGATTAATTTTAGCATTGTCATTGAAATACAGAGGGATTGGAATAAATATTACAGTGACTGGACATGTAGTATTAATGAGCAAATTGTGTACCGGTATATCTACCTTCATTGTTGGTTGTATGAATGACTATGGGTACAGTTAGTATTTGTATGAATTATACAATAATTGGTAATTGATTTGATTTGATGTTTGGAAATAGATTTTGACAAATATATAATGTACTAGAAATTCAGAAAATATTTAGTAACTTTGCATACTGCAAATTATATTAATGAGCTAGATTTGCTATATAAAAATTAATTGTACTGTTGATGTGCATTGATGATAGTTGTATGAACAACAGAATGTGTACTGTATTCACAAGAATTGTAGATTTGTTGAAATGTTTTAATGATAGATATAAGAATTGGTTATTTTAATCAAAATGTAGAGAATATGTTGTATGTACATGTATATATAGTGTTTTACAATTTCGGTTTTGGAGTGAACTGACAGCATTAGTAAACTCTGAATAATTTGAATTTGTAAATTCACAAATTGCACTGATGAAATGTTGGAGAATAGATATTGACATATTTCATACTGTTGAAATGAATTACTTCATTGTGGATGTTGAGAGTTGACATTGATATGAATGATGCATCGTTTACAGCTAGTATGCACATGCACTATACATACGAGGTATTTGATTGTTTCGGATGATTTGGAGATTTGGAAATAAAAAATTGGATGATTTTGAGTATTGTAATCAATAGAGAATGTTATTTTACTGTTAAGTTCTACAATTTTATCAATGATTTGTGTATGATCAAATAGTATATTGTTTTACATAGAATTTGTTAATTAATTTGGATGGAGATGTTTTTTCAAAATTTAAACTTCTTTTAAATGCTATGTTTAAGTGGAGTTTTAAACTGACATGAATGGATTGAAAGTGTATGATAAATGATAACTATAATTGCAACTTTAATTGCAATTTTATCAATTGTATGAAAATATTTGCCAATAAATTTTGATTACTTATATTAGTGTTAATTTGTTGTAGAGCAGTAAGAAATTTATTCAATACATCAAAATATAAATATGTTAATACGAGGCTCACATGAGCTGTAATGTTCAGAAATTTATTGTGCTGCAAAAACGTGGTATTGTGATCATTCTGCGTACAATTCAAATTTTGATTTGAATGACATTAAAATACTTATTTTTGTTATAATAACTACGGAAGAAGAATAATCCAACTTTCAGCTAATACCTTGAATAGCCTTTAGCACATACTCTGAACAAAAGTTTATAAATTATAATTTTATTGCCATTTAAGTTTCGCGCAATACTGTAGTTTCTTATCAGGCAGATTTGTAAGCATAATGAATAAGTGGGGATGTTGACAATCCGTGGATCCAAGTGGAAAAGAAATTACAATTGTACATGTATGATTTTTTTAAATTCAGTATTAGGACCAGAATTAGATATCTCGGAAGGTTTTACAGCATAATTTGCCATGTTAATGTTCTCTAAATGCACACTGCTTCTAGTGGTGAATGTAGGATCGGCGGAAAAAAAATGCAAAATTGCCCTGGAAACGTTTGAAAGTTCAGTAAATTGTGACTTTAATCGTCTATATTTCATAATTTCAATATAAAGCTTAATATCTATTTAAGTCTGCAATGTTTACTTTGTGTATTCTATATTCATGTGTAAGTCCCCAAACGTGTACCGTGTGTATTGGGTCCTCAGTTTAGTGTTTACTCTATTCATGTGCAAGTCCCCAAAGTTGTACCGTGTGTATTAGGTCCTCAGTTTAGTGTATATTATATTCATGTGTAAGTCCCCAAAGTTGTACCGTGTGTATTAGGTCCTCAGTTTAGTGTGTATACTATATTCATGCGTAAGTCCCCAGAGTTGTACCGTGTGTATTAGGTCCTCAGTTTAGTGTATACTTTATTCATGTGCAAGTCCCCAAAGTTGTACCGTGTGTATTAGGTCCTCAGTTTAGTGTTTACTTTATTCATGTGTAAGTCCCCAGAGTTGTACCGTGTGTATTAGGTCCTCAGTTTAGTGTATACTTTATTCATGTGTAAGTCCCCATAGTTGTACCGTGTGTATTAGGTCCTCAGTTTAGTGTATACTTTATTCATGTGTAAGTCCCCAAAGTTGTACCGTGTGTATTAGGTCCTCAGTTTAGTGTATACTTTATTCATGTGTAATTCCCCAAAGTTGTACCGTGTGTATTAGGTCCTCAGTTTAGTGTATACTTTATTCATGTGTAATTCCCCAAAGTTGTACCGTGTGTGTTTTGTCCTCAGTTTAATTTAAATTGGATTCATATGTCAATATCAAAAGGTGTACTGTGTGTGTTATTGGCCCTCAGTTAAATATATTTAAAAAATAAATAAATAAAATTTATCATGCCTAAGTTCCCAAACTATGCACGTAGTTATGTGAGGATTAGGATTTCAGTTTTTTATGTTATCGGTACAAGTATTCCTCGCGATTTAAGATTTTAATCACATAACATTTTTCAAACGTTTTAAATCTCATTTGGTTGAATGTTGAAATGATAGTAACCTGCCATTTAATATCAATTTATCATATATTATTGTATGAATCCTCAGAAAATGGGGATCCACGTGGGATATTAAGATGGCGCCATTGCAGAAAAAATACACAAAGCGCTAACGTTGGTAGTGTAAGTTTTTTCTGCAATGAACGTTTCCATTACTTTTTTTAAGAATTTAGTCTAATCTAGATAAGGTCCTCAGTTTTGTTTGATTATAAGGAGCAGGGTCCCCATACTTTACACTCAAGTCCTCAGATTGGCACTTCCGGGTCCCCGTTTTCAAAATCCATTGATATTTCGTTTAAACACAACGATTCACTTTATCTACTCAAATGAGGATACAAACAGAATAAAATGAGTTGAACAATGTCAACTATGCTGTGAAATCTCTTGGTCCCCAATTTGAGATATTTTGACAAGGTCCCCAAAAAAGGGTTGATACACGTATGTGTGTGTGTGTGTGAATAAATGATATTATGAATATCTTTACATATTTAAAACTGGCAATTTACGGGGAACCATGCAAGCATGCCTACTTATTTTTTAACTCCAGCAAGATAAAATATAATGAAATTTGGAGAAAATTGTAAAACGCATGATGCCATTGTTGTTTTCATTCAAATTACTCCTAATACATTTTAGTAATCTCGACAACCCATGCGAGCTTTTATCAGCATTTGTACTCGGAAACGGCTGCCCGTGCGCTCTTTTGTTTAGTGGCATACCATGTACTTGTCCATTCAATCCACTATCTATCAACCTTCCACCAACTGTGTTCGAGATAAGACGCGTGAACGAACACTTTAGATATTTCTCTACAGTGAGTTTCTATTCTGTATTTTTAGTACAACAATTATATTATGTACTAACTCCAATATTTATATTATAGAATCAAATGATATTAGTAGCTACTTGCTACATTTCTGGTCATGACAGACCGAACAATATCTGTTTTCGTCCGTCGCCATCCATCGTGTGTCATGCGTCGCCCGTTAACAATTGAACATTTTCAATTGTTTTCCAAAAACTACCAAGATAACTTAGACCAAATTTTATGTGTAGCATCTATAAAAGAAGTAGAACATAACTTTATTAAAATAACAAAAAATTAAGGCCTATCCAAATTACCCAAATATATAAAGTTAAAAGTGTGAAATTAATGCTACATGAACTATTAGGCATCTGCTAGGCAATCTAAGCACATTGTTATAAAAACTAACATTGTATAACCTTTATAAATATTGTTTACACTGCACGGGCATATGGCAGGCAAATTATTGACAAGAGTATGATAAAGAGAAAAGCTTTTTTTTAGCTTTTAGAATCTTATGAACTTTGAGTCAGTGTTTAGGTGGGGAAGGGCGGGGGCTTTAGTTGTCAAAAAATGAATATGTAATAATCTAAATTGTTTGGATGAACAAAATACTTAATATATAAAAAAATCGAAATTCACGACTTCTGGACTATAGTTTTTGTGTTAAGCTCGAGGATTGGAATAATGATCTTTAGGAGATACAAATTTATCCTTAACAATCTGTATCGGCATTTAGCAGGAAAATTTAATAAATAATACAGAAGAGAGACTTCATTAAAAGTAAAATTGTGAAGAACATGTCCCTTGAGAAATGTTTTTTTTTTGGGTGAGGTCCATTTGTAATATAATGAATATGCTCTAAGTTTAGAAATTCTTGACTATTGAGCATCTATTGCATAATAAAAATGATCTAGAAGGTCCACCACAAGTGTGATGTTCATGTACCTCTGATGAGAGGTTCTTGTTTTATATCGTGGCTGTATTAGTTATGAATGCATTATACTTCTATTAAAATATATAAGCCATGCCCATAACCCAATATTTTTTTTCATTGATTGGTCAATAATATAAATGATCGAATCAGACAAGCAATAAAAACATACTTAAATGATTTGAAAGAATTTTTAGAAATTAAGTGTCTTTCTTTCAAATATGTTTGTATAAAATTTTGAAAATGCCGTGTTTCTTTCTCTTGTATTATAGAGGTGATATTAAATGGTTTCCATGGCAACCATGACGATATTTAGCCATGAAGGTTATTTTGCAAAGAGAGAAAACGATCTCTTTTATGTCTTTAAAAAAAAGTAAGCATGTAAGTTAGTATGTATAAATATATGATTAAAGTGGATTTTAAAAGGAGTTTTTTCATCATAAAAAGTTTTGAAAAATTAACAAACAGTTTACAAACTAGACACGATCTCGTTGCGAGCAACGAGGAGGTATTCCGTCTTATTTTAGAATTTGAGATGTATGTTCTATCTTGATTTTTCTATTTAACAGCTGAACATGATTCAGAATAGAAAAACAGGGTCTACATTCTAAGGGCCAGATACTATTTTGTTACAGGTGTAAGAGCTTTGTTCAACAAGCGTTTAGAAATTCGTCACTGTTCTTGAGATATCTTAGAAAATTGAGATATAGGTGGTCATAGTTTTGGACTCTTGACCCCTAAAAACATAATTACATAACACATGATAAAATCACTACATTGCTTGGATACATAATTGTAAGATATACGTATTTGCTTCTAAAGCCTTTCACAAAATATCCCTCAGTAAAGAGCTACTGATGAAAGACTTTAGAGCCCTTTGGTCTCCTAATTTGAGGAGCTTGCCCATTTTTCTTGATATCAAATAAAAGGTCATTTAAATTTCAACACATTTTGAACCCTTAACGCCTTATAGGGGCCATTTAACGATATCTTGAAAATTGCATATTAATTTGTACATCATTTTAACTATCTTTACTTCTATACTGAATTTCAAAATATTTTTCCTTTCTGAGATACGGGTGATCAAAATTCTGGACTTTTTGCCCCTTAGAACCCCTAATTACGTAACACATGATAAAATCATTGCATTGCTTGGATACAGAACTGTAAGATAAACAAATTTTCTTCTATAACTGTTCACAAAATATCCCTCAGTAAAGGGCTACAGATGAAAGACTTTAGAGCCCTTTGGTCCCCTAATTTGAGGGGCTAGCCCCTTTTTCTTGATATCAAATGAAAGGTTTTGTAAATATGAACTTTTTGCATTACATGTGTTAACAAAATATTTTTCAGAAAAGAGATAGATCTCTGAAATCTCTGAAAGTTTGAATTCGATATCGTTTACCGTTTAGGAGGAGATCCCAGGACAAGCCGACCCTATGAAAATCGTTAAAACGTCATTTTTTTCAAGAACGGAAATGACATCATCAAAATAAAAAAAAATGTATATTACGTTCGGATTAATATCTATAAGATCTAAAACTTTCACGAAAATCGGCTGAGCCGTTTCCGAGAAATCGTCTGCACAAATTTTGTAAGAAAAAAATAATAATGACAAATATGAATGCCAAATTGCACATCTACAATCTCTTGTCTACAATCCCTGAAAGTTTGAACTCAATATCTTTTACCGTTTAGGAGGAGATTCCTGGACAAGCCGACCCTCTGAAAATCGCTAAAACGTCATTTTCTCAAGAACGGAAATGACGTCATCAAAATAAAAAATGTATATTAAGTTCGGATTATTATCTATTAGATCTGAAAGTTTCACGAAAATCGGTTCAGCCATTTCCGAGAAATCGCCTGCACAAATTTTGTAAGAAAAAAAAATAATAGGGAAAAAGAAACCGAATGAAAACAATAAGGTCTTCCGTTGGAAAACGGAAGACCTTAATAATAGGGGAAAAGAAACCGAACGAAAACAATAAGGTCTTCCGTTGGAAAACGGAATGCCTTAATCAAAAGGAATCATGTGAAATTCCTACATAAAAATATCTATCATCTATCATCATCATCTGAGATAAAAAATATTTAGGGTCTTCCGTTTTCAACGGAAGACGTTATTGTTTTCGTTAGGTTTCTTTTGACCTATTATTTTTCTTTTTTTTTTCCTGCACCAAATTTTTCAAAACCATATATATTAAAAACAATTCGACGGATTTTCACGAAATTTTCACAGATAGAAGGGAGAACCTAAAGCTATGCATACGCATCTTTTCGAATATGACGTCACTTCCGTTCGTCAACGTCGTTCAATTTACTTTTTTCAAAAATTCATTTTGTCCAGCAAATATTTAAAAAATGGTTGAAGATAGAAACTTCAAATTTTCAGCGATGATAGATCTACCTGTGGAAGGATGCCCTTAGGTTAAATAATTAACGTCCGTCACTTCCGGTCGTCACCGGAAGGAAAGACAAAAAATCGATTTTTTCAATTTTTTTCTTTTTCGATATTTTATGTAGGGTTGATAGTGACCCTTCACTGATTCAGAATATGTAATTTGTTTTAAAATTGAACGACGCATTCTCGAGATATCTAGCATCAAAGTTTTGAAGCGAGAGTCCGAATAGCTCAGTCGTTAGAGTCGTAGACATGTGCCCTGGCGAGCCGTGTTCAAGCCCCGAGTGCCGATAATTTTTTCACCGAAATTTATGACATCTTCAGATCTAACTAACGATGTTCTGAACCTTAACGGATTTTTTTTTGGTTGATGACATCATTTTCGTTTTTGAGATATTGACATTTTAAGGAATTTTAGGGTGTTGGTTTGTGCAAGAGTGTTCTCATGACCTACTTACGATATCGATTTCAAAATTTCAAGGATGATTAATAAAAGATTGTTAATTTGTACAAAAGCATTCATATTTGCCTAGCACAAGAATTACCGGGGCTCGGTAGGGAACGAAAATTAAGATAAAAAAGCGTTGTAATTTTGCATGCTTTTCTTAGTGTATCTCTTTTTTGCAATTATTTTGTTGAGACATTTTTGAAATATTTTTATTTACAAGATCTTTTGTTTGACATCAAGAAAAAGGGCTGGTCACTAAAATTAGCGACCTAGAACCCTTGAAAGTTTTCACTTTGAAACCCCAAAACGGTTTAGATTTAGATATTGATGTCGCTGCAAATGCTGTTCATTATGATCTTAATAATTTCGTAACAATAGTTTTTTGTTCGGGTATTGCTTAATATGAGTGTAATAAGGTTGTTACCGCGTATTTTTATTTTATTTGGAAAAACAGAGTATTTGTGCGCTGCAAATGTTGTTCATTGAAAAATGCGTTTTATGTGATCTTGTCTATGTCATAAAATATTTTTATTTTTTTCCCAACCAATTTTGTGTACGCGATTTCTCTAAAACTACTCGACCGATTTACATGAAACTTTCAGGTCTGATAGATTATGAACTGAACCTTATTGGAAATTTTTTTTAATGATGACGTCACTTCCGGTTTTGAGTTATTTACAATTTAACGATTTTCAGAGGGTCGGCTTGTCCAGGGGTAAACTCCTAAACGATATAAGATATTGAGTTCAAAATTTCAGGGATTGTAGACAAAAGGTTGTAGATCTGACATGTGGTAAATATATTTTTATGTGATCAAAAGCGCCGAAGCTCGCCCGAGCTCGAAAATTACAGTTAAAAAAGCGTCGTGATTTTTCGTGGTTTTCTTTCAATATCTCTTTCGTCGATAGTATTTTGTTATAACATGTAGAACAAAAAATCTTTATAAAATCAAGAGCTTTCATTTGACATCAAGAAAAAGGGGCTGGCCCTTCAAATAAGGGGCTGAGGGGGCTCTAAAGTCTTTTGATGATAACTTTTTACTGTGAAATATTTTGTTATACGTTATAGAAGCAATTTTGGTCATTTTAAGGGTATTCACCTATTCAAGGTAATCATTTACTCCTATATTACATAATTAGGGATTTTAAGGGGCCAGAAGTCCAAAACTTTGATGCTCAATATCTCAAAATGGAGGAAAATTTTGATAAGCAATATTGAACAAAAGATGCTCAAAATATTGAGCTTAACAATAATCAACCATAATTTCTTTGTTATGCGGTCCTTAAAGGGAGATACAGGGTCGGCCCCTAAAACGACCCTCTCAAGATATCTCGAGAACGGTACAAAATTTGTAATTACTTGTTGAACAAAAAGTGTTTGAATTGACAAGAGCTTTCAATTGAAATCATGAAAAAGGGGCTGGCCCTTCAAATAAGGGGCTGAGGGGGCTCTAAAGTCTTTTGATGATAACTTTTTACTGTGAAATATTTTGTGATACATTATAGAAGCAATGTTGTTCATTCTAACGGTATTCACCTATACATGGCAATCATTTACTCCTATGTTACATAATTAGGGATTTTAAGGGGCCAGAAATCCAAAACTTTGATGCTCAATATCTCAAAATGGAGGAAAATTTTGATAAGCAATATTGAACAAAAGATGCTCAAAATATTGAGCTTAACAATAATCAACCATAATTTCTTTGTTATGCGGTCCTTAAAGGGAGTTACAGGGTCGGCCCCTAAAACGACCCTCTCAAGATATCTCGAGAACGGTACAAAATTTGTAATTACTTGTTGAACAAAAAGTGTTTGAATTGACAAGAGCTTTCAATTGAAATCATGAAAAAGGGGCTGGCCCTTCAAATAAGGGGCTGAGGGGGCTCTTTAGTCTTTTAATGATAACTTTACTGTGAAATATTTTGTGATACGTTATAGAAGCAATTATTTTCATTCTAACGGTATTCACCTACACATTGCAATCATTTATTCCTATGTTACGTAAATAAGGATTTTAAGGGGCCAGAATCTCCAACACTTTGATGCTCAATATCTCAAAATGGAGGAAAATTTTTCTAAGCAATCATATTGAACAAAAGATGCTCAAAATATTGAGCCTAACAATGTACAACCATATATTGTTTGTTATCTAGACCTTAAAAGGAGTATTAGGACCTGATATCAAAACGATTTTTCCCAGATATTTCAAAACGGTAACCAATTTCTAAATACTTATTAGTGGTACACAAAAATACCTTTAACTAGAATGAATGAAAAGGAGCTGATCCCTCAAATAAGGGACATTAAAGGGATAGATAGTTTTTCACCCAATACTCTTAGATCCCACCTGCTTTTCCGGATACGTTTCGTTGACGCAGATCAAGAACAAGGTCATTCCATATTCTAAAAATCGGACGGAAGACCTCCTCGTTGCTCGCAACGAGATCGTGTCTAGTTATTCTTCTTGTTTTTCCTTCTGACTTCTTTTTTGCTTTATATCTCAAAAACTATTCAACCGATTTGCAAGAAATTTTTAAAAAATTATGTTTATTTCCTGTCCCTTGAAGCTTTTAAAGTTTTAGTCATTATGTCACTTCCGTTTTCTAGTTATGTCATTTTAAAAATTTTCAAAAAGTGATTTTGTCCAGGACTTTTCTCGTAAACGGTTGTTTATAAAGACTTGAAATTTTCTTTGATTGTAAATCTGCGGATTTTCTTTTGGCATTTTGAAAAAATAATTTGTTTCGTCACTTCCGGTCGGAATCGGAAGTGATTCTAATTTTTCGGAATTTTCATTTTTTTGTGCGAATAATGAAATTGTATGTTGTAGAGTTTGCATAGCTAAATGCAAAACTGAAATTCGTTTTTAAATCGGATTATGCATTTCAGAGATATGGATGTTTAAAAATTGATTTTTCCGGAAATTTTGTTTCCGCGTCCTTGGTTTAAAAAATAGCGTAAAGTTTTAAGTAAAATTAACTCGTACCAAAAATAATTGTTAAGTCGTACTTGAACACATTCGGATTTTTTGTTTATGTCGTTCTTGAAATCAAAAAGATTTTTGTTAATTCGTAATTAAAGTCATTCGGATTTTGTTAAGTCGTACCAAGAATAATTCGATTTTTTTTCATCTTTTTAATTTAGTTACTCTTGATATTAGTTAAAGAGGTTTGTTTCTTACAGGAACTCCCAACTTTACTTCCGACATTAACGGAAGACCCACTCGTTGCTTTGCAACGAGCGTTGCTCTAGTTATATTCTATAATCTGAATTTAATTTAAAAATAAGGACTAGATTTTCATATCATCAATATGTAAATGTTGTTTTAACCATCACCTGTCCTACATTTTTTAGATCGGGATCGAACTTTCTAAATATTGAGTATCAAAGTTTACCAAATTTCCTCAGAGATATGATATATACGTTCATAAATTTATCAAATATTATTTTAAAACAATATTTAATGACGTTACACAATTTTTTGAACAATATGAATGTTTGTTTAACAGAAAGTAAATAGATGGAAGTAGCCTATATTAACAAGGCTTAAAATACTAAACACGGAAAATGGATGATGCCATCACATTTTGTTTACCCTGTAAGTCATATCAAACAGTTAAAATGAATTTATCACTTTGAGAGCACACGTTGGTTAAAATTTACTTTTATATGGATTCATAGCTCAGCCCTGCCAATAAAAATAAATAATGTATACCTTTATACAATACAACACGCTCATAGCGAAATGGTTTTTATTTTAGAAAATGTTTGTCACATCATAATAATGGAACTCGCAAATTGTTTATAACCTTGTCATTGGAAATCTACCAAATTAATTTGTTAAAAAATATTCTGATGGCACAGACAAATACTCTAAAGTTGGCATTAAAACATCTATGTAGTTTTTGGAGTCCAGGTCCTCCAACAATCAGTCAGAATTCCCATGGGCACAAATTGTGCTTCTCTATTGGCTGACTTATTTTTATAATATCATATGAAGCAGAATTTATTCAAACGCTTTTGCAAGAAAATAATAAAACACTTGCTGTGGCCTTCAACTCGACATTTAGTTAAATGATGTATTATCTTATAACAACAGTTACTTTCACTCTTATGTTAACTCCATATAACGCAGTAAGATTGAAATAAAAGATAACGAGACATCTGTTTCAAATTGGGATATTTTAGAAGAAAAAGGCGTTATTAGTAACCTAACAACAAAACTATATGATAAACATGATGATTTTAAGTTTCCATCATCAACTTTTCTTACTTATGTAGCACTTATCATTTTTATATGAGTTATAATAGGAAGGAATTGTAAAATGTAAAATACATGAATGACCCCCAGGTGTTGTCTTTAACCCCCCCCCCCCGCCTTTATGAAATAGGAAAAGATGATACACTGTATATTTTGTTAATTTCTGAGATCTGAGATCCTCATACCTAAACCATATAATTTATTCTTGCTCTTTGTGTCATTGCGCATAAAATTGTATAGATTATGCCTCCTTGGAGACACCCTGGCATTCTAGAACTAGAAATAATAATGTATTTTATCTTATTCATATGTTACATGCAGTAGTGTTTGATCCATGTGGGTAATTCCTAGCCTAATACATGTAATGTCACTGCTTTGTTTAGGAGACTTTACAATTGCCCCAAATAGGCGAATACACATCCATATAACATTTTGTTTATAAATCTTAAGAATTGAATTAAACAATTTCCAAAATGTTAATGTGCATCAGGATAGAAAAAGCAATCAAGAAATGATTTAAAATCATCTACTGTACACATGTGAGAAAGTGTATAACCAGGATAGATTGGGGGGGGGGGGGGGTGAATGTGGAGTATAAACATTTATAATTTGAATCATTTATTGTTATTAATTTTAACTTGTCAATGAATACTAGTTATTGATCCCAAGGTAGAAATATGACCTCTGAACATATCTCAATAGATTATTTGTCAAATATGCAAGGTGTAATGTAAATTTTTTTTAAGAATAACTTTTTTTACCAGTTTATAAAAGTTTATAGACAACCAAATTATATTTTAATTTTAATAGATCATTCGACAATTAAGGGGGGGGGGGGGCAGTTTATATTTGAGTTTGTTTGGGGGTGGGGGTTCCAAGTCATATCTTTGACAATTTTTTAATGTAATTTAAAATAAGACAAAGCCATACTACAGTCATGAACATGAATAGTATAGAACAAAACACAAACTAATAAATGTATATACATGTATACATAGGAAGTATTACAAAACATAGATGATTGATCAATATCTGGGTTCTTAAATTGAATCATATATCATGTACATACTATATTATTGTTGCTTTGTTTAAGGCATTTCAGATGGTATGTAGGTCAGGATCCCAATTGCTCTTCCTGAAATTATCAAATATCATAAAAACCATTGAGATCCCCACCTTAATCTAAAGATATTATTCCTCCTTAGGTCATGGCGCATCAGATCATTACGGCATGTAAGTCATGACCCTAATGGGTCATCCTGACCCCCTTAGAATCAGAAATTGTCAATTATCTTTAGATAATTGATGTTTGATAATCCTATCTCTATTTAATCTTTATTATTAAGTCTCCTGAATGAAATTTGGAGACTTATTGTTTTCGTACGGTTCTTAATACTTGTACTATTATTCTTTGTCTTCTTCTTTTTCTTCTTTCCCGCTCTGAACTTGTTTCTGAGAGATGGCTGAACAGAATTGTACAAAACTCTAGGATATAATAGGCCTGCATATCTAGTTGTGCATCCTGGTTTGATTTTTCTCATTTTGGGTTTCACAAAAGACAACCACTTTTCAGGGGGGGGGGGGCGGGGGTTGTGCCAAAAGGGTGTGGGGTCTAACATTAAACCGTGTAGGAAGAATCGTAGACTCTATTGTAAATGGTAACTTGAAAACGGACCAAGATAATAATATAGGGTTTTCATAATCATATATTGACTGTTACTGGCAATATATAGGGTTTATTAGATCTGACCCCTACGGTCACACCCCCTCCCCCGGAATTGGAAATTACCATATATCTCAGAAACTGTTATAATCATGACCCCTAAACCATATATGTTCATGTTTCTGATGTCAAGGGGCATCAAATGTTTTGTAGGACATGGGCCCTGTGGGTGGTCTTGACCCCCTCAAACAGCAAGTCCCTTAACATCTTCAAAACAGTTGAGATCCCCACCCTTAAACCATATATATTCTTGTTCCTTGTGTCAAGGGGCTTCAAACGGTATGTAGGTCATGGGCCCCGGGGGTGGTCATGACCCCCCTCGAACAGGAAGTACACGAATATCTCGAAAACGGTTGAGATCCCCACCCCTTAACCATATATATATTCTTGATCCTTAAAGGTCATCAAAAGGTATGTAGGTAATGGGCCTCAGGGTTAAATTTAATTTTTTTAAAACCGTAATGCACATCTTTGGAACAGTTCCTATCATATCTCAAGATATGATGTGTCTATCCATTAAATCATAAAAGGAGTTCTAGGATCTATGTTTTTTGAAGTGATAAACGTCAATTTTCTGCTTCTTTTTGACTCCCTGGATGAAATATAAATTTTTAAAACCTTACTGCACATCTATAGAACAGTCCCTATCATATCCCAAGATATGATGTGTCTATCCATTAAATCATAAAAGGAGCTCTTGGATTTAGGTTTTTTTTTTTAGTGATAAACGTCAATGTTCTGCTACTTTTTCACTCCCTGGATGAAATTTAAATTTTTAAAACCTTACTGCACATCTATAGAACAGTCCCTATTATATCCCAAGATATGATGTGTCTATCCATTAAATCATAAGAGGAGCTCTTGGATTTAGGTTTTTTTTTTTAGTGATAAACGTCAATTTTCTGCTACTTTTTCACTCCCTGGATGAAATTTAAAACCTTATTGCACATCTATAGGACAGCCCTAATTATATCCCAAGAGATGACGTAGCTACTCCAAAAAATGTAAGAGGAGTTCTGGGAACCATACTTTTTTCGCAAAAAAACGTCATTTTTTGTTGCCCACTGATCCCCTTAATAAAAAAAAATTCTGGAACCTGATCACACCTCAATATGACACCCCCAATCATATTTTAGAAGTTCATTTGGCTACTGGCAAAAAAATGACGTTTTTGAAACCATTTAAAAAAAACCCAAAAACCTCGTCATTTTTCAGCCATTAAATGACCCCCAGGACAAAATTGAAAATTCCGAATCCTTATTGCGTATCTATAGGATATCCTAAAACATATTCCAAAAGATGATTTGTATACTGTTGAAAATGTAGGAGGAGTTCGATGAAAAAGGTTTTTTGTGAAAAACGTCATTTTTTACCAATTATTTGACCCCCAGGATTAAATGAGAATTTTTGAAACCTTTTTACAAAACAACATAATACCCCAAATCAAACACCAAGAGTTCAGTTTGCTGGTTTATAAGATGTAAGAACAGTTTGAGAAAGTAAAACGTGACAGACGGACGGACGGAGGGACGGACAGACAGACGGACGGACGGACGGACGGACGGACGGACGGATGGAACAAGGTAACAACAATATTACCGAACTTTCTTCAGAAAGTGCGGGCATAAAAATGGGTCCTTGTAACAACAATCACAATGACCTTTTCAGAATGTATGGATGCCGTTTGGTATCTGTCCTTACATATTTCAAATATATCATTTCAATAATGAATATATTACTGATAATATTATTTATTTATTACATTTTTAATAATTGTAGCATATTCTAAGTACCGACATACCGTATTAATAGTGGCATGAGCGATTTGACGTTTGACGTTTAAAGTGCAGTGCATTAATCCCGGACCGAAAAAATGTATTGATAACCTTAATAAAAAATAACCTGCGTGTGAAATGTTTCGAATTGGCCTGCATATCAGAAATATTGTTCATTTAGTGCACCCGTGAAAAAGTGTTAGCTAATTTCACGAAAATATTGTTGCATAAAATGAAGAAGGTGTAATTTTGTTATGTGTGAACACATTCTTAAATTTACCGTTGTAAATTCTTGACATTTGAATGAAGATATTTGAAATGCAAAAAAAAAAAATGACATCATGATTGCACTAGATTTGAAACGGCCAGGAGTTTCCAGAAAGTGTCGGAGTTAGGGTAGTGACGGAGTGACACCTAACGATGGTGCAACAGGTATTAACACAGGAGCATAATGCCATAACAGGTACCCCAAATAGGGAGCTTAATGATCTAATGGGGATGTCTAATGGTTATGGTGTCGGGCACGTATATAAGGGGAGAGAGATAATATGAGGTAACAAATAGCGAAAGCCCCAGCGGATTAACGGTTGGATTTACTTGTATTGTTACTGATACAATAGAAACTTGCGTTGGTCTTCGTTAGGGTAAAATGAAGCCACAATGGGGCGGGGTTTCTCCATAAGAAATAAATTTGATTATTCTCATGAACTAAAATGTTATAATATATGATATTACTTATATACAAGAATCTTGACATTTATTGATTCTCAATTGTCAGACTGTGGCCCTGGACAATTCTGGGACCCCACAATGGGTTCAAAGAGTAATTTAAGTGTACATTAAGGCAATTGTCTTGATCTTCTTGCGAAGTGCAATGCTCAAAATGTAACAAAATTACAAAATGGCTCAATGTTTAGCGTACAACTATCTGGAGAAAATTTTGAAAATCTTTTTATACAGGATCTATTTTACTACATTGTTATGATATTTTGTATATGACTCCATAAATCTGATTTTATCATGGCTGTCATTGCTCAGGTGAGCGTTGTAATCCATAGGCCTCCTGCTGTCCTCATGTAAGGAATTTTGGAATCACAGTTAGACTGTCCATTTGAGCTTCAGAATAGCCGTATTTTGAACATGCATTTTTGCAAATATTGAACGTCATGTAAATACCAGCTATTGTTTTCAAGATGCGCGTGTCCTGCTATTTGATATACGTGTATAAAACAAAATACATATACCAATACATATATGGCATTATAAGTGTGAACATTTGCAACTAAACGTTTTCAATTTAATAAAAAATATGCATTGACTCATCGTATATACCTAGCCGTTGTTTAAAGGGACTTAGACACGATTTGACTTAAAATTTTCAAATTTTAGTTTTCCATTTTCAATGTTTATAATGATAAATATAGAAGTTAATAATATTATGTCAATATATGAAAGTCAAATATCAAGTAATAGGGAAGATACAGAGTTCATAATTCTTTGTTTTGTTAACAAAGCTCGAATATTGTCATATATTACATATGTGTTGTATTAGCATAAGTTTCAATCAAATGTAACTTTTTTTGTTGATAATAGTATTTATGAAGATATTTAGTTAGTTTGAATTGTTTTTAACATGTCAGTTTGTCCAAGAAATGGTAATTTTCAACATTTCATTTTTTATAAACAACTATAAGACTCGAGCTTTGTTTACATAAACAATCAATTCTTACCTCTGTATCTCGCTTTTTACTTGACTTTTATATTTAATATT
Source organism: Magallana gigas (assembly GCF_902806645.1). Classification (NCBI taxonomy): domain Eukaryota; kingdom Metazoa; phylum Mollusca; class Bivalvia; order Ostreida; family Ostreidae; genus Magallana; species Magallana gigas. The sequence goes on along the minus strand of NC_047563.1, from coordinate 4,692,758 downwards.
TTGGTCAATTATTTAAAATGTACCAGTAAACCATTTTATACATAGAAAATAAAAATAAAATTTTTGATCTCAAATCGTGTCCAAGTCCCTTTAACTAATAATTGGTATGCAGAGCCAGATATGTCTACAGTGTTAGCATCCTGCATTATTTTCTTCTCTTGTGGTAGCTGTTCTTTAATTACAGAAATTGCATGCTTCAAAACTGATCCAACACAAAACTACCCTGTTTTACTGCTTCAAACACATGGGTGAATGTTCGATACCAAAAACAAAAAATCAACATTATTTAGAGCATTAAGTTTATTAAAGAAAGTCCGTTACCAAAGGTTGATCTTATCTCTCTTTTGATCAACAGCCCTTAATTAAATGTCTCTTAAAGGGGCATGGTCACGATATTGGTCAAATTCTATTTTCTGTTGTAATTATTTACAACGCTAAAGGAATGCATTTCTATTGTTCAAATAAAATTTGAGAGTCAATTGTAGAGTTATAAGCAAGTCACATGGCTCACAATTCTTTGTCATGTAAACATGGCTCGTGTCCTGTTTTTGTTTACATAGGTTCAATTTACATGTAAAAAAATCTTTTACAATCTTATCTTTTTATTCATTTTAAGCATAAATAAACAGTTCCTAACGTTCAACACATTCATTTTAGGTCTAAAACTGGAATTTTCACTTCAACATTGACAGTGTAAACAAAAGCATCGTTTACATATCAAAGCATTGTAAGCTCTGTAATTTGCTAATAACTCAACGAATGACACTCAAATTTTGGTTGCCTACTGAAAATGTCTTACTTAAGCATTGTCAACATTAAAATCGGAAAAAATATTTTTTGACCAAAATAGTGACTATGCCCCTTTAAAGGTTTAATAAACACGGCAACAGCGCAATACATTGCCTCTAGGATGACCCCACCAAAAAGGAAAGCATTGTCATTAACACTGAAAATGCACCATTTAGCAGTATCCATATCATACAGTGTTAAAAATAAACAACTCTGGTGCAAGAGGATAATATACTTATATTGAAGATCCATCTTTGGCTTTGTAAATGCAGACACTCACATGCTAATTTCTGCCTTTCGGCCAAATCAGTTTTTTTGTTTCTCCTTGTATTTTAGTGGCAAAATTTTAATGGCCCAATCCATAATTTTTTAAAGGTATCCAGTCTGAATTTGTCTTGATTCACTGTTCTCATTATGTGGGATTTCCACTTCTTTATTTTATTCATTGAGTCTGATATTTTTGTGTGTGTATTCTTATTTCCTTTTATCTACTACATGTATATCATTGACAATATGAAGTAATTTGTATCGAATGTCCTTGATTTTCAACATCTATCACACTAGAGGCAATGTTTTTCATCACAGGGGTTTTAAAAATCAGCACAGATTAAGACTTCTTTACATGAATCTTGTAGTCAGTTTTCATGTAAACACGACTTGATGAAAATTGTAACGGTAATTCTTTGTGTGTATTTTCACAAATAAGTAAATCTTTTCTAAGATCTTCAAAAAGATCTTGAAGTGTCTGAAAAGCTCCAACTCCTCAGCTGCTGTATTGTCAAGCCCATAAAGATTTGTTCTACTGGATGCCATACAAGCTCTTAGAATTTCGAAATGTGAATTTTTTCCGAAAGGCTCAAATTCATTTTCTTTGCAGTATGTTAGATACATCTGAACCATCTGAATATGACAAGCAGTTCAACCAGCATAAGGAATTCTGATTTTTTCACAAGTGTAAAATTCCATTTCTCTTGTGCCATATGAAGCAAGCTGTTGGGAAGATGGTTAAATAAAAGAACATGTTCCATCTTTTCTTCCTTCATTGGTATTTTTGGTCGTTTAACTCTTCTTCCTTAACTTCTAAACCACTGATGGATAATTCAAATAGTCTAGCTTGATAACTTTTATATTTTGTGACTCTTGGAATCCGTTGCATAATGTCATCTTTTTGGAGCTATTAAGATTAGGCACTAAGTCAACAGATTCTACAGTTCATTGCTTTAAGTAACGCACAGTGAGCTCTTTTACTCAATCCAAGTATGTGCGTAAAGGCCCTTTCACCATTTGCGTACAAACACTTTCCAACAATTTTTGATCGAGTTTTTTTTAGCTTCGCAAGAGCTCTCGCATACGTTACATGCGTTTTAGTGGGCGCATCAAGTCTCATCAAATAGTGGACACGCACACTATTCATACGCAACCGAATGCGATCCAAATTATCGCAATGTAATGCACGAACATTTGTAAGGACGTCTTGCAACGTTTTGTGTACTCACAAGAGTGATTTATTAATTCGTGGAGGATGTTAATTCGGTGATAAGAGGTACTCACGAATTCCACTAAAATTGAGCCACCACGAAATCTAATGATTCCACAGTATATCCTGTATAAGCATCTCTGTTTCATCATTGATTTGGCTGTTGCTTTGTCATCTTCTTGGGGGGTATCTTCTCTCACATTGTGAAGAATCCCCTCTGACTCGCACGAGGATTTGTTTCATGGAACGCACGACCACATGGGACTGCACGTCCAATTGTATTAGCGCACGTTTAATCGTGCGATCACCTAATCACTCTGCGATCCTATCGCATCATCTTACGACACTCGCTTTCATTGTACTACATTTGCATATAGACACAATATATATTGTAAGATTTAAAGCGTTTGCATCGCACATCGTTCGCTTTAGATCGTGCCAATTTCGTACGAATACTTTTCCATATACGATTACTTTACCAACAATTTGCGATCCAAGTCTAAATTTTTAAGTCACACGATTATTTTGTTGCTTCTGCTTGTGCGCCTAAACTGGGCTCTCAGAGGACTTGTTCTTTCCCCGTGATCATCCACAATGTTTTGTTGGCCCTTCTGTGAGGTATCTTTTGCCTCATCACTCAAGTTTGACGTTTGTGACAGAATCAGTGATACTGAAACCTGAAATGGAAAGATTTATTGGCCAGAAAAACCAAGAAAGACATCAGTATCTATTTAGTACTGTAAAACACAATATGATACACAAGTCATGTCAATCAAGTCTAGATAAAAGAAGGATTTCTATTCCAGCCTGAAAAGGAGACAATCAGTAGGTAGTTAAATAGTTCATATTATTTTTAGATTTCATGCAGACTAATGATCAGGGAGACAACCCTATCTAAAATCAAACAAAATTAATGTTTTTTTTACTAATGACAGATGCACTTTTAAAAAATTTAATTAGAGAGGGGTTTCAACTATTATGACCATTTATGATATAAGGGTGGGGAAGAGGGAAAAACAACGGGATGTATTTGCCAACCATTTCTTAATAAATCTTTACATATCAGCAACAAATATAATACGGTTAAGGATTAAGTGTAAACTGTTTTAAAGATTTTTGACCAATTCACTAATTCTGGGGTATGAGATCACCTTCGGGCATTTGCATAATAGAGTAATCAACACTTCTTAACATGAGCTAAGAATATATGTATTTAAAAGGAGGGGATCTCTACCGTTTACTAGAAAAATGGCAAATTATATCATGAGAGGGTGGGACTGACCTTAGGTGCACATTAACAACCAATTACGTCATGTATCTTGAAATAATGACAGATGCACTTTTAAAAAATGTAATTACAGAGGGGTTTTAACCATTATGACCATTTATGATATAAGGGTGGGGAAGAGGGAAAAACAACGGGAGGTTTTTGCCAACCATTTCTTAATAAATCTTTACATATCAGCAACAAATATAATACGGTTTAGGGTTAAGTGTAAACTGTGTTTAATATTTTTTACCAATTCACTAATTTTGGGGTATGGGATCACCCTCGGGCATTTGCATAATAGAGTTATCAACACTTCTTAACATGAGCCGCAAGAATATATGTATTTAAAAGGAGGGGATCTCTACCGTTTACTAGAAAAATGGCAAATTATATCATGAGAGGGTGGGACTGACCTTAGGTGCACATTAACAACCAATTATGCCATGTATCTTGAAATAAGCAATAGGACAATATATTGACAAATGATAAATTAAGGGAAGGGGTGAATTTACACCAAGAGGCACCTGTCCAACCCACCACTCAATGTAATCTAACATGAGCAGGTAGAACATTTAGCTTAAGGGGGATATCTAAACCATACTTTTATATATGGTCATTTTCATTCGGACCTTCTCCAGCTAACTAATCTGCAAAAGTCTCAAATATGCTTTCTAATAATCTAATAGGAGTTTTATTAAAAAAGGACAATGGATATCTGTATGTGCTAAGCAAACTATTGGCAAATCCAAGAGGAGTAAAAATGTTTACTAGATAATGAGTTTGATTTATAATATTAAGTAACAAATTATTACTTTTGGTCATCTGTCATTTACGGTTTCACAATAATTATACGGCAAATGTGGACCCTCACTTAGATTGTATCCATGATCATTATTGGTAGATTGATTTGTGTCTCAACCAGCTGCAATACAAATTAAATTTCAATCTCAAAAATCAAGCTTAGCAACATACCTTTACATAAGATGGCTCTATATTTACATAATATACAGTTTAAAAAATGTCAATTGTAGCAGATGCACTTTAGGTATTTTTCTATTTAACTGAAATCAAGTACATGTATCAGTATTCGAATGAGCATTTCATGCATCACCTTCTCAATAGGTGATTATAGCTATATTACTTTTGTTATAAGAATTGGATAGATCACTTATTAATAGATTTTGATATCAGACAGCTGTTCAAATTGAAACAACTATTCAGCATAGGTACATTTAAGGCATGGTAAAGATTTTATTAGTCCAGGAGTCATGGTTTTAACAATTTAGAATGTACATCACCTAAGGATACTTATTGTAACATTGTAGTTATTGAGAAGAAGAATTTTAGAGATTGTCCCTAAATATTTCAATGTTGAACTTTAAACCCTATATTAGTCCGGGAGTCACGGTGTAAACAATTTAGCATTTTTTACTGTATATACAAACTTTTGTGTAAATATTGGCATTTCTGATGTTGCTTTAAGATCAATTCTATGTAAGAATCAAAATTCGGTGGCCACGCATAGTCATGGTTTTTCTTCATACTTGACAATTTGATAGACTTTGGTGAGCAAAAAAGCCTAACACCATTTGTTTGTTCCTATGTGGTCCCGTTGCCATGGTAACCGAGGGTAAAGATGTAAAAATGGCATTATAATGCTTATTGTGAGTAATGTGCAAAACTTGGGGTTTCCAGGGTAGAATATATTATTAAAAATAGTTGTCATTTTTCAAAAGAAAGAAAAAAATTCATGGAGAAACGCATATTTTTAGAGCGTTTCCATGGTTACTAAACAGAAATTTTAAAATCTGTTTTCTTCATCTAATTTGAATAGAAAGTGCAAATCTTTGATTTTTTGGTAAACACTATTATGATTGTGCATTAAAAATTTAAATATGAAAATTGAGAACCGTTGCTATGGTAACAAGCTTAAAGATAAGGAAAATTATAATATTTTAGGCATCTTTAAATAGATATAATTTACTTATAATGAATAAATATATAAAATCAAATGGTGAGAAAAAATAAAATATGTCCTTGACTTTAATGACACTTGAAAAAAATCTGAAATTTTCTAAAAATAACTGCCGTTGCTATGGACTTTTCAAAAAGTAAGAATTACTGTGTGATTTTTTACGCAACTTAATTTTCCATAGCAACAAAATTTCTCTGTTGCATAACAAAGGTTTTTGTGGTGTATAATGAACATTTAGATATATTTTTACAAGTTCCAACTAAAACAATTGCAAATAAATTCTAAAATCAGGAATGAAAGCATATCAAATTATTTTTTGGCCTTGTTGCCATAGCAACGGATGTCAATATTCATGATAAAATATATATTGCATGGACATTGATATGGATGTAAAATTTTTACAGTTTCCCATTTGGGCTTATTGAAAAACCGCAGAGAACTGATTTCAAAAATTTGTAATGGTTTCCATGGTAACATTTTAAAAGTATTGGTTTCTCCATCAATTTTCTTTTATAATTATATAATTGAAAATAGGACAAAGGCTGTTTTATGTCCTTGATAGTTTACATTAGTGGGCAAAACCTTCTAATATGGCTTCAAAGTAGGTAAGTTTTGCTATTTTCCCATCTTTAGCCTCGATTACCATGGCAACGGTTACCCCTAGCAACCAACTTTTAGTGGTGTTTTGCGTTTTACACCTAGGTGTGTCCATGTATGAAATATAAGGGAAATTGGTGACTATGCGTGGCCAGACCCTTTTATAAATCATTGATTCTTACATAGAATTCATCTTAAATTTGGTACATTACTAACTCTCTACTGAAATATATTGGGATGATCAAGATGGCAAGGCAAAGTTTTGTTTACCTCCTGCGACCACCACAAGAACTCCCATGGTCTGGAATACATTCTTGCTCATTTCTTTGGATATTGCTCTTTGAGGTTTTGCACCCCTTTATGTGATGGAAAACATTTCCTTGGTGCTTTCCATTGTATCCCAAGACTGTATTGATGGTATGGATAAATAGTGATTGGAGGAGCAAGCTTTAAAAAAAATAAATGAATATAATATTCTACTGATATTGTCATAAAAAAATTGACTTGCATTTTAATTTATTTTGCATTTCAAATAAGTGTGTTTATTGAATTGCTAGCATTCAAATTCATAAATTGAGAATGAAAGGACACCTTGTGGACATTTAAGGGAGTATGGACATCTCCATACGGTGTAAGTAATTTCTATCGAATTAAACATATTTCCCTTTCCAGTCTTTGATACCTAACAGCGTAGCGCAATTGTTTAAAGCTTTACAACGAATCTGTGTGCACATATTTTTTTAAACTTATTTTTTGGTCAAATATTATGAAAGTAGAACTTTCGAAAACGGTAAAAAGTACTTAATTATCATATACTTTTATTCACATCAATGTCAACAGGTGTTCCATACCAACTTAAATTACCCCAAAAAGTATTTCTTTTACCATGAATAATAAATATGTATGGTGAAGCAGCAAAACAAAAGCATCGAATCTAAAGCTCTGTATCTTGCTTATAACATTACGACTGGTCTCAGACAACTAGAGCATTGTAAACAAAAAAAAAAAAAAAAAACTCTTGACAGAAATCATGAGCATGCATGCTCCTTTAAACCTTGCAGAGGTATGTCTCTGCCACTATCGCAGAGGGCCATTCGAGCCGTTTCGTTTGGAAAAGCTTAATACAGGCTGCAGGAACTTCTTGCGCCGCACACTGCATATATCGTGCCTTCTTAACGAACTTTAATTTTCGCACGCTAGCGTACCTAGATACGAAGTCGCCATCTTGTGACGATTTTGTGAATCAATCAAGAAAGAGAACCAATTCCACTCAATTTTTTTGAAAACTTTTTTGAAAATTTTTAAAAACTTTCTGAAAATTCGTTATGCAAGTTTGAACGTTTCATTAAATCTTACAACAATAAATAAACTCAAAACGCGTGATGGCGTTTGATAAGGGTTGATGTGTTATTGTCAGAACGTCGACTATTTCCAATGCAAAGATAAGAAGAAATATATACACTGACTTTAAATATTTTAATTTGGATCATCGAGAAATAACCGGATATACGGTATATATTTATGTATACAATGTTTTGTTAATTCTTACAACAACTAAAAAGTGGGCATACATGTATTTATACTAACCAATTAAAACCATTTCAGGGCCGATTCCGTGTCCAAGCTGAGATGATCCATAATCATGTTATTGTCGGCTGCTTACACGTAGAAATGGACATCCGATATCACAGCGGCAGCGGATTCTTGTTCGGTTAAAATATTACTTACATGAAATAAAAATGTGGAGAACAATCTATTTCATTATAGTTTAACAAATTAAAAAAAAATATATTTATTATTGTATTACCTTCTTACTGACATGGATGTTATTAACTGGATGATCAATAAATGGTTCATACCGTATGTATTCTCATATTAAAGTATTAAAGATCTAATAAGGAAACTGAAAAATAATTTAGGGTACTTTTGTTAAAGTGATTTTCAAATAGTAACATTGATAGAGTAAACTGTAATCTACGTATCACATACGTTTTATAAGCCTTGATTAAACCAATGAAATGTTACTGGAAACTTAATTTACAAGTTATTTCTTACCAAGTTATTGAAATATTTTTACTTTGTCTTTGGAGGCCCTTCTGTATTAGAAATTTCATATATGTTGAAAATAAACTAGATAAACTCAATATGTACAGGATACCACTGTATTATTTTCTTCGTGAAAAAAAAATCGTGAAAAAAACCCAAATATCATTAGTATATAGACAATCGTTAATTTTTTTGAGAAATATAGAGATGTTCCTAAATGTCCGGGAGGTTTTGTATAATTCTATAAAAATGCGAATAGATTAAATTATTCTAATGCCCATTATCTAGCAAAAAACTATAGATTTAATAAACAAGGAAACTAAACCGATCCACGAGTTCTCATATAAAGACATAATATCATTGACAATATAGTAAACACGCATTTGAACATTTACGAAATTCTTTTAATTAAAAATATTTATACTCTCAGGCATCTAGAAGAAAACCTCTCCATAGCTATGATAACAAGAATTAGACCTTAATGATCATTACTTCTGGGTTATCTTCAGGTCTTCAAATGAATTATGATCGTTTTATATTTAGCTCCATTGATAAAATTAGGACATGAATACTACAGCCCATCCTTTCGTAACCTTCACGTCTGTCTCGGTGTCCCCCTCTCCGGTGGTGCTTCCTGAAGACGTCACTATTGGAGTTGAGGGAACCGTGCATCGTCAGTTTGGAAACGATGTCAGAGTTGTTGTCTGCATGCACAAACAATAGCTTGGACAATGGACAAGAGTCCCTTGTTTTAAGTCTTATTTCGGAACATGGTTTTTTTAAAAATACATTAATGAGTCTGGATGGTCAACAAATTAACCATCAGATCTAATTTTTTTTAGACAGGATTGGTTTAGCCATAATCTAATAGTAACTGAAGAAAATTGCATATATTTCAACTTTAAAGAAAAATTTTCCTATATCTTTAACACACTTTTCTTAAGAATAGGAGAATAATAAAGTATATAAAATTTCATTAACATCGAGCCCTTTTAAAAAAGTTAATCATTATTTTAGCTCACTAGATCAAAAATATCTAGTAAGCTTTTCGGTTGTCACATTGTTTTTGCCAATCACAGGTTGTTTTGTTTTATCAAGCTGAATTAAATTTTTTTTAAAATAATGAACGACTTTTGTAGTTCAAATGAATTATATACAATATTCCGTTGTATACCGTTTAAAAAAGGAACGAGAAAGCAAGAAGAAACACTTTTTTCTCTGCATAACCATGAGTTTTGGCAGCGGAAACGGTAAAAAACGATGTTAATGCAAAACGGAAACTCACTTTTAAAAACATGCTAAAGTTCGAAACAGACCACCTCAAAACAAAATCAACAAGATTTGCAAACAGACACCAATGCAAAAAACCAAAACAACAAAAACAAAAACAAAACAAACAAACCAAAATAATAATAACTAGAGCAAAGCTCGTTGCAAAGCAACGAGTGGGTCTTCCGTTAATGTCGGAAGTAAAGCTGGAAGTTCCTGTAAGAAGCAGAGCTCTTAAACCAATAACAATAGTAACTAAAATAAAAAGATAAAAAAAATCGAATTATTCCTGGTACGACTTAACAAAATCCGAATGATTTTAAGTACGAATTAACAAAAACCTTTCTGATTTCAAGAACGACTTGACCAAAAAAATCCGAATGTGTTCAAGTACGACTTAGCAATTATTTTTGGTACGAATTAATTATACTTTGAACATTACGCTATTTTTTAAACCAAGGACGCGGAATAAAAATTTCCGGAAAAATCAATTTTTAAACCCCGATATCTCTATAATGCATCTTCCGATTTTTAAACGGATTTCAGTTTCGTATTCAGCATGACCAACTCTACAAACCTCATAAACATTTGAAATTGAAACGAAAAATTCGAAAATTCGAAAATTTTAAAACACTTCCGGTTTGGACCGGAAGTGACGGAAACTAATTTCCAGTCTTATGTCCAAATAAAAACGATCATTGCTTCAATACAGAAAATTCCAAGTCTTTATCTTGAACCGTTTTTGAAAAACGCCCTGGACAAAATTACTTTTTTAAAATTTAAAAATTGACGTAACGTAAAAACGGAAGTGACGTTGTAGTTGAAAATTTTAAAACTTTGAGGCACAATTATGCTTCATAATCCCTGAAAGTTTCATGTAAATCTGTTGAAAACTTTTTGAGATATTAAGCTTTGAAAAAGTCAGAAAAATAAAGAAAAAGAAAAATAATAATAACTAGAGCAAAGCTCGTTGCAAAGCAACGAGTGGGTCTTCCGTTAATGTCGGAAGTAAAGCTGGAAGTTCCTGTAAGAAGCACAGCTCTTAAACTAATAACAAGAGTAACTAAAATAAAAAGATGAAAAAATCGAATTATTCCTGGTACGACTTAACAAAATCCGAATGATTTTAAGTACGACTTAACAAAAACCTTTGCGATTTTAAGAACGACTTAACAAAAAAAATTCGAATGTGTTCAAGTACGACTTAACAATTATTTTTGGTACGAGTTAATTTTACATTGAACATTACGCTATTTCTTTAACCAAGGACGCGGAATTAAAATTTCCGGAAAAATCAATTTTTAAACACCGATATCTCAGTAATGCATCAACCGATTTTCAAACGGATTTCAGTTTCGTATTTAGCGTAACTAACTCTACAAATCTCGTGAACATTTGAAATTAAAACGAAAAATTCGAAAATTCGAAAATTTTAAAACACTTCCGGTTTGGACCGGAAGTGACGGAAACTAAATTCCAGCCTTATGTCCAAATAAAAACGATCAATGCTTCAACACAGAAAATTCCAAGTCTCTATCTTCAAGCATTTTTGAAAAACGCCCTGGACAAAATCACTTTTTTAAAATTAAAAAATTGACGTAACGTAAAAACGGAAGTGACGTTGTAGTTAAAAATTTAACACCTTTAAGGGACAGTGATACTCCATAATCCCTGAAAATTTCATGTGAATCCGTTGAAAACTTTTTGAGATATTAAGCTTTAAAAAAGTCAGAAAAATAAAGAAAAAGAATAATAATAATAATAATAAAAAGAAACAATAGAATAACAAGAGGGTCTTCCGTTGGAAACGGAAGACCCTAATGAAAAAGAAACAATAGAATAACAAGAGGGTCTTCCGTTGAAAACAGAAGACCCTAAAAAAACAATAGAATAACAAGAGGGTCTTCCGTTGAAAACGGAAGACCCTAATAAATAAATAAATACAAAGACACCCCAAAATCATTGCAGATTATGTGAAATACTAATAAGTTTGGAGGGGGGGGGGGTAGGAATATGCGCTTATCTATACCTTCAGTTTTACATTCTTGTCGCTTTTTACAGTTTTTACATGCTCCAAAAAAGTGGGGACCAACTACTTAATAATTCAGTTTTTAATGTTATTTTAAGAGTTATATTACAACGTTTTTATGTAAACTCCCCCTTTATTGTAATTACAAGAACATAAAATTATAGCTTTTGTTGTTTTTTGTTTTTTTGTTGTTTTTTTTGTTGTTGTTTTTTTTCTTCAATATTTACAATTAAGAACGGTATGATAATTTAAAAAGATTATATTTATGCAATTTTTAAATGTTCTTACACTTTGACAATTGACACCGACTCGGCAATTTACAAACATTGGTAAACAATATTCTTTCGAAAACCAACTATTTTCACTACGTGAAACTTTTGACTTTTTAAAAGTTGTTTCCTTTTGCAGGGTCATCCAAAAGGTCAAAAGGGAAAAAGCTAACTTATTCCTTCTTTATGCTATCAAATAGTAGAACGTCCTGTTAAGTAATATCTCTGAACTTAATTTAGTCGTTCGATCTGTGGATTGCTCCACCCTGGGGCAATCAGTAGACTCAACGGGAACATACTTTTAACATCAAATGACAGAGTAACAAACCTCTAAACTACAAAGGCTGCTGTGAGAAATCTATGTGGTTTTCCCCAAAGATGGCAGCCAAGGGACGTACCTTTTGTAAAGTGTGGATTGATCTATACCTAAAAACTAAGAATCGATAGGGAGTTACCTGATCAGACTTTCACAGAGGTAATTGTGTCGTCATAAACAGTGCATTTTCACGTAATTTTCATAGAACTGCTTTCAAGCAGGAGACACGAATTGAGTGCAAATAAACGTTTTACAATTAAAGTTACTGCTTTCAGTCATGTCGGATCTTATCGGAATTAGTCTTACTTGAATAAGTGTCTGACGAGCAGACATAAATTGTTCACAATTAATCTTAAATTTGAACTATAACATACAACACTTCTTTGATTCAAGTGTTTTATTATGCATTGACCTTTAGAAGCCTAGAAACTAGATATAAAAAGCAAACCACGCAAACAATTAAAATTGTTTATTTATTTGGGACAACTAGTCCCTTCTTCAGGACCAAAAAATGAAAAATAACAATTAATAAAAACTTCAAAAAGAACATAATCACATCCAACCCGTACGAAAATGTTGGCCGTTTTCCGGCTGGACTCAGGGTGAACTTAGACGTATTCCGGTTAAAATGTAGCTGTACTTAGGAGTATCAAAGGCGTACATGGAAAACGCTTTGAATGTTAGACGGATTCCATCTTATTCATAACCGGACCTAGCCTCAAACCTTAGCCGTATTTTCAGCATCTAGCCGTTTTCTGTCAAAGTTAACCGTATTATTTCTCACTGCCCGTTTCCCCCCTTACCATCATTAAATATTCCGCCTTAACCTAGCTAATTGACAATTCTTCGCAAGTTATAATATAAAATTTACGGCTAAAACTTGGCCAAATCGTATTAAAGGCGCACAACAGTTCATTTTCTGTTCTATAAATAGCTCATTCTTATAAACTGTCTGTTGCTTTCACTCAATAAACTTTAATTTTTTCTTCAAATTGTTTAATTTTGTAACCTTAAATTCAAATTGATAATCCGATGACACTATCAAACAGGTTATATATGTATGTTCTACACACAGGCTGGTTCATTTTATCTTGACCTCAATACACAGGCTGCCATTTGTTAACAGGCAAGAACCGCAGCCTCTCCCTGTATTGCAGAGGGGCGTCAACAGGGAAAATCTTTTTTTTCTATCACAATTTTAAACATGTACATACTAGTTTAGCCGCAATGTTTAATTAATATAAAGACAGGAATGAGTTATGAACACGCTAGCATATTTATTGTACTTTTAAACTGCTGCTAAAAATTGTTTTACTATGGCCATCAAGCACTTGTAAACATAAAATCAGCGTTACCCCTTATCATATTTCTGGCCTCAGAGGATCACGCTTTGTGAGTTTTGAATTTGGCAACAACGGCCATGCCTAACTTTCCTGATCATCTTTGTGTTACAAAATTTAGACATGTGTAAACCGTTATGAGGATTATTTTGGGGGGAAATACAGTGAAACTTATTTACAGCAATTTGATGTAAACCAAGTCTTATGGAGTTGAGCAAAGTGTGCGCGTTATGTGGACTAAGGGCATGAACACAGGAACCTTAATGTTAATATCGAAAGTAAGTCAATATAAATTTTAATTATGATCATGACTTTATCAATAATAGTTCTAAAGTACAGTCTAAAATTGTGCTAATTGTATGTGAAGAAAAAATAAGTTTAAACTAAGAAATTCTTCATTTAAAAGATATTAGACAGTGCGTAAATGTCACACAATGTATAAACTATAGAAATCCCGTCATTCCTTTAGATTTGAAAGCTGTTGAAAACAACTGACATTATGCTAAACAATTAAAAAACAAGGAAAGCAACAATACCAACAAGTCACTGGGAGGGTGGCAAGTTGCCTTCTTATATGTAAGCTGTCCTAGTATGAGCATTGAGAAACCGCCTGATAAAAATAAAAACTAGCTCAAAAGCAGAAGGACAATGGACATGGGAGACTAAAAAGTAGAATGTCAGCCATACCATTTACATGAACCCTACCAAAATCAAAGTTTTGAAAGGTAAGGATTGGATCTCTTTTTATTTGTTCACATTGTTGAAAGGTATTCTTTATAATCATGATAATAACAAAAAGGTATATATGTATATTGATATATTTATATTTGATCGAGTGTTTGGTTATAAGTAATACTTTATCAAATTACATGTATTTTTTCAGAATATGTGAGAGAAGTATTTTTAGTGATGCAATTACCGAAAAGATTCAAGGAAGATCTGAGCTACTCTAGAAACTTTTCAAGGAACTACCTGTACACAAGAGTGAAAACGTGGACTGTAAATCAAAAAGTTTAACTTATTATATTAAGTGGAAGACAAACATTAGGAAAATAAAAAGATATTCTGGATGTGATATCTGTATTATGATGTGTTTAAAAAAGGAAATACACAGGAATTATGTTGTAAGTCTGGCCACTGATTTATAAATGAAATGAAGGCAATGATTCCACCCCATCCGGTGCTAATTTAAAAGGACTTAGTCATTGGATTCAAAAGCATAAATCATCAGAAGTTTTTCTGTCCATTGTAAAAAGTGTTCATCTTTACCCTAAAGCGGATTCGGACGCAACCTTTTATTAAGGCGGATTACACCTTATACTAAGGCGGATTCCACCTTATATTTAGGTGGATTCCACCTTATTTTAGGGCGGAATCTTGCATATTCCGCCTTATATAAAGGCGGATTTCAATTTATCATAAGGTGGATTCCACCTAAGATTAAGGCGGATTCCTTTTTTGTTTTAAGGCGGATTCCTTTTTGTTTTTAGGCGGATTTTTATTACCCGGAATACGCTTAATCTCATTTAAATATTTCGAGCCATATACCGCCCGGAATCTACCTGGACTCCACCCTGAATCTGTGATATTAGTTATACATTCAGAGGAATGAAAGACGGAATCCGCCTTTCAAATTTCGCCTACATTCCGCCTTAAGTCAGGGTGGAATTTTTCGTACGGAGAGCGAGGGGCCATATTTATTTGTAAATCCAACATTAACATTTTATTTTTCAAAACTCACTTTGTAGTTTTTAAATTTTGTTTCTATTTTTTTTGTGATTTTTTTGTTCGTGCCGTTTCAAGCTATATTTTTAATCATAACAAACATAAGCTAATATTGTAATACTGAAATGTCAAAGATATAAGTAAATAAACGTGGAACACACCAATACAATAAGGAATAAAAAAAATTCTGCTATATCAT
The DNA here is from genome assembly GCF_902806645.1 of Magallana gigas. Lineage (NCBI taxonomy): Eukaryota > Metazoa > Mollusca > Bivalvia > Ostreida > Ostreidae > Magallana > Magallana gigas. The sequence continues at coordinate 4,677,457 of NC_047563.1, read as the reverse complement.
GCATATCTAAGCATTAAAATTCAGAACTTGAAAAAAAAATTAGAAAATGGCAGTTTTTCTTTTTCAGACCGAATGGTTTTTAGCTCACCTGAGCTGAAAGCTCAAGTGAGCTATTCTGATCACTTTTTGTCCGTCGTCCGTCCGTCCGTCCGTCCGTCTGTCCGTCCGTCTGTCTGTCCGTCTGTAAACTTTTTACATTTTGAACTTCTTCTCTAAAACCGCTTATCCAATTTCAACCAAATTTGGCACAAAGCATCCTTATGGGAGGGCGAATATAAATTGCAGAAATAAAAGTCCGATCTGTATTCAAAGCGGAGAAAACCTTGATACTGTAGAAAAAGGGGGGTGCATTTTTAAAAATCTTCTTCTCAAGAACTACTGATTCCAATTCAACGTAGTTTAGCATAAATTATCCTTATGGGAAGGAAAATATAAATTGCAAAAATTAAGGTCTAATTCTTTTTCAAATCTGAGTTATTACGAAAATAATAATAAAGGAAAGGCGTGTTTCAATCAGTTTAATAGCCTCGGATTCGGCATCCGGTAAAATGGGTAGACAAGACTTGGCCTGGGCAAAACAAAAGATAAGCAGTTATTAATCTGCCAATCTCATTAAAATTTCAGGATATTTGATGGACCAGTATATTTGTATTTGCTGTAAATATTGCTGCAAAATAATGCGTATTTGGAATTGACGATTGCCGATCTGCCCCGGCTTTTATTTTGCCACGGCCCGGTTTTGCTTACCCATTTTACCAAGACTCGTATTCCATACTTCTAAAACGAGGTTCTTTGTTTAAAGCAGCCATGACATTATACGAAAAAGGGTCGATCTGACTATGATGAATTTGCTTGTTGTGCAACAGTTCGCGTATGAAGGGAAATTTTTGAAACATGAAAAATATATTGGTGCCGATTTTGTGAAGTAAATTGAGGCTAAATATTTCAATGCGTTGACAGTTTTCACACATGACGTTGATGTTAGCTTGTTAATTCTGATTTTCGTTTCGTTTTCATTATTTATGCTTTGTAACCTGGAAACTGTCGTCTGTATTTCGTGATTTTTACGTATCAAATCAAACAGAGACTTCGGTAAATCAAACAGTTACGTTAACTGTTTACCTGCGCAAATTAAGCAAAATCTGATGTAGGAGTACTGAAATACAATTCATTCTATCGGTAATTCGGCATTATTTTTTGCGTAATGGTAGATTAATGCAATAGGTTTTTGTTGAGATGCTCGGCATTTTCTCTAGTTTATTCAGTTTAAATAGAGTTTGATATCGCTTACGGAAATATGTAGGTATATACATGTATATAAATGATTCATTTCGAAAAAATAAATTGTGTTCTTTATTTGTTATACATGTAGTGCATGTTTCTTGTGTTTAATTGTTAACAATTTCTATTTACTAACCATTTTTGAGTGTTTGCTTCGAATTATAAGCAAGATACAGAGATTTGCTAACAATTCTATGTTTGTACACAGATCTTAAAATGCTAAAGATTAAATCAAAGTACTGATAGTACTGAAAAGCGCTAACCCAGCTAGCTTCTGTATGTATATAACAGATATATGTATATAGCATTTCAGCTTCTGTATACGCACTATATTTCCTCATCACTGCATGACATTCCCTGCAATGATGTATGTAAGCCCTGTACATTAATTTCACAATAACCTGTAAATTAGATTCACAATAGCCCGTGCAGTTATGTGCATAAACCCCTGAAACTGGTTCCCTAACCAGTTTAAATGATGTATACTTTTGCTTAGAGGGGGCGGTTATTCGATGCACCGGAAGTTGAAGTCTAACGACAATAAAGGACTGAGCTATGCTTAGCGCTTTAAAAAGTAAAAAAAATTGTCAATATTTATTACGAAAATTTTCAAAATCTGTTCTTCCAGAAACCATCTTATTGAATTGTAAACTTAACCTTTTTAGCTCACCTGAGAATGGGGCCACAATGGGGGGGGGGGGGGTCGAAGTTTAACAAATGAATAGAGTAAATCTTTAGAAATCCTCTTCTCAGAAACTAATTGGCCAGGAAAGCTGAAACTTGTGTGGAAGCATCCTCAGGTAGTGTAGATTCAAAGATGTGAAAATCATGACCCCTGGGGATAGGGTGGGGCCACAATGGAGGGTCGAAGTTTAACATATGAATATAAAAAGTAAATCTTTAAAAATCTTCTTCTCAGAAACTAATTGGCCAGGAAAGCTGACACTTGTGTGGATGCATCCTTATGTAGTGAAGATTCAAATTTGTGAAAATCATGACCCCCGGGGGTAGGTTTGGGCCACAATGGGAGATCGACGTTTTACATAGGAATATACACAGTTAATCTTTAAAAATCTTCTTCTCAGAAACTAATCAGCCAGGAAAGCTGACACTTGTGTGGATGCATCCTCAGGTAGTGTAAATTCAAAGTTGTAAAAATCATGACCCCCGGGGTAGGGTTGGGCCACTATGGGGGATCGAAGTTTAACATAGGAATATATACAGTAAATCTTTTGAAATCTTCTTCTCAGTAACTAATTCGAAGGCAAAGCTGGAACTTGTGTGGAAGCATCCTCAGGTAGTGAAGATTCAAAGTTGTGAAAATCATGACCCCTGGGGGTAGGTTGGGGCCACAATGGGGGATTGAAGTTAAACATATGATTATATACAGTAAATCTTTAAAAATCTTCTTCTCAGAAACTAATTAGCCAGGAAAGCTAAAACATGTGTGGAAGCATCCTCAGTTAGTGTAGATTCAAATTTGTGAAAAGCATGACCCCTGGGGGTAGGTTTGGGCCACAATGGGAGGTCGATGTTTTACATAGGAATAAACAGAGTCATCTTTAAAAATCTTCTTCTCAGAAACTAATCAGCCAGGAAAGCTGGAACTTGTGTGAAAGCATCCTCAGGTAGTGTAGATTCAAAGTTGTGAAAATAATGATCCCCAGGGGTAGGGTGGGGCCACAATGGGGGGGGGGGTCAAAGTTTAACAAAGGAATTTATAGGGTAAATCTTTAAAAATCTTCTCAGAAACTAATCAGCCAGATGATTCTTTATAATTGTTAAGACTTTGGCCCCAGGACAATTCTTTGGCCTCACGAGAAGGTTGAGAGTTTACTGTACGTTTACATCCCATATATAAACTATTGTTAGGGATCTTTTTGAGAACTGCAATACTCAACACATGATATGACTATAAAATCATCCTGTTAGAAAAGGGACTAATGATTATAAACATAAGAATATCCAGGGGAAAATGGATTTTATTTATACAGGATTTACATGAATTATTGTATATTGTCCAGATAGTTTGTATTATGACTCCATTGAGCTGATTTTATCATACCTATTGTTCCTCAGGTGAGCGATGTGGCCCATGGGCCTCTTGTTTTGGTATGTTTTAGAGAGTTTCTTCGTAAGGAGTTTCTTGGTCAAGACAGTCAAGATGTGAGTAGTTTCTCTCAACATCAATATCTTGCAAATCGTCGTAATGTTGTTCCATGCTTGGTGTCTCTAATTGCTTAACTTTTTCGTCATGTTGATGGGTTGTTTTTAAATTCCTACGCCACTTTTGAAATACTACATATATTATCAACAAAATCCATGTAATTCCCAAAAGTGTGGAGGGGACGGCAACGTCAACTATATTTGCTCTTAATGGTCCGTCCTCTGCGTCCTCTGTAAATACAAAACAAATAACATGTCATTGTCAATGTCAATTAAATAAAGAAATGTCAAAATGCTTGGGTTTAAATCTTAAACAATAACGATTACTTACGAGATGTATGTAAATTAGTTGAAAGAAATTGCAAATAGATTGATGTTAAACTGCTTTCTTGGAGAAAAGTTTTGCTCACTTTTTATATAAATTGAATCGAGACCATGAGTCAACGATAGATATGTTTTAAAGAACAATTTCTTGATAGCATTTTTATGGTTGCCCTCAATTTTTTCATTAATCTTGACACTTGTTATTTATATGTAGTTTAAAATTACAATACCAGCCAATTGATACAAAGTAAACAACAAAATCATTATAAACCCAACCCTTTTTATAGCCGGTCCTGCAATCACCAACTACCAGGAAATGGTACACTATTTAATGTGTTTTCACAGTTGATGTGTTATAGAACAAATAGTAATCAATTAAGTGAATAAGTATTTCTTTTTTTTATACTTTTAGATTCTTACGTATTCGCTAAATTCACCTAAACTTGTTTGTTATTATAAATTATTAAACGTTTCTCTTACCTTCTTTTCTGATAATAACGCTTGTAAGAAATTTTCTATCGTACAAAAGTTTATACTCCCCGTAGTGTTCGTCTTCCAAACCAGAAACAATGGTAATAACACGGTGCTTGTAGATGATATCATTAGACTGGATCACTGCATTTGCAGTAATGTTTGACGGTAGGTTGTTAGGTCCCAGCCATACCAATTTCGATAGGTCAGGTGGTGGATAAGCAATCACAGGAATAATCAGAACCCTTGCTTTTACCAGCTCCGTTAATGTCTTTAATTGGGTCTCTTTATCCAGCCTTGGATCGCCTGCATTTGTAAAATTGAACAATATAAACGTCTATTTAACTCTATTTCATGGCCACCTAGTTACAAGCAACAAATAAACAAACAATTTACAAGGTATGCAAAACTACTGTTTTGTTCTGTTTATGATATTTAACTCAATGAAAGGGGGTGCCTGGTTTGAAACACACGAATTAAAATAAAATCTCACACAAAATGTTAACTCCGATGGACTTGTTGGTTTTCAGATTCGTAGACTGCGACTTTCCATAACAAACATATGTGCTTGTATCGAAACACTTGGCCCCCGTACTGAAGCTATAGTTTGACCAGTGATCCATGGCCTCAGACAAAATGGTCATCCTTCCGTTCTGTGATTTACCAAGTCGTACAGAAGGAGTCGGGTTTCCATTAACAAAACAAGACAGATGTAACGGTTTTCTCTCTTGGATGTCTACAGATATTCGATCTGACACCCATTCGCCATTTACATTAATAATTGGGTCATCAATATCTGCATACAAAAGGATAAAAAAAAAATTGAAAAGCAATATATTGGACGAATAGATTTAAAACGAATACGAAAATTCAACGTTATGGCATAAAAGTACAAACATTGAACATCAAGTGCAATGTCTTTCTCCATTGATTCAGTTTTCCATCTACATAAGCAAATAATTTGGGTTACATTCCTGTTGATGCTTTGTAGTAGTATTATCCCATTTTCTGACAAGGCATCTTTAAGCCCGTTTGATTCCTTATATTTCCACGTAACGTTACAGGGTGGATTACAATCAGCTGAACAAAAGATTGGACCGACTTCATCGCCCTCCTTTACTGTGAATTTATAACCTTTATCAAATGTTGGCTTTGGTGCGAAAGTGAGTTGTTCTGGTCCATCTGTTAACAAATGAAATACTAGAAATAGGATAATGAACGTACTTAAATAATAAACTGTATTTGTCCATAATAACTTTTAAATAACCATATAATAAAATATGATATAACTGCAATTAAAAAAAAAGAATATTTACATAAAAGATTAATCTGTACTGCATTACTGCGATCAGACTCCAAATCTTCTTCTGTCGCTGTACACGAATACCTGTTATACCTGTGCCCTTTAGTAACGTTTAATCGTATGGTCTCCTGGAATTCCCCTTTTATTCTAGTGTCGTTGATATACCATGTGTAGGACAAGGCTCGAAACTTATAGTAATAGTCAGGGGTTGAAGTTGATTTACTGATACATGTCAGTTTTAAGTATGTATCTACCAGTGTGGTAAGGTTTCCCTTAATTTCTGGCTTTACGGGTTTGGCTAAAACAAAATCGCATTATTTAATAATTTGATAGTAACAAATGGCACTCTAGGTTTTTTTTTTTTTTTTTAAATAACTTTTTATACTCCAAATTTTGTTATCTTTGATTCTATAAGCAAGATTAATGATTAACAAGTTAAAATATCTTTTGTACCCTAATGATGCTTTCAAGAAGACACGGAAGCTCCTTAAATTAGATGCACATATACATGTATTAATGTATCTAGATCTAAATGTTGTAATAAATAGTCATTTAAAATAGTATGTATGTCCAAATAACATGACATAGGAAATGTTTAAAAAATATTCCAAGGAGTAAAGTGTATACGAACCTGAACTTGAACTACCCTGATAGGCATTTTGCAAGTGAGGTTATGTAGTTTGTGGAAAATTGAAACATATAGTTAGCTTCGAGAGTGTTAAAAATGCTTTAACGGGAAATGAAAACATATCTAGTGATGTTTATAAAAAAATTTACCTGATACAATCAATACAACACCCCCACCTGCCCACGCAGCATCAGCAGACATCCCGCCATTGTAATATCCAGCGTCTTCTAGCGTTATGTCCCTTATCTCAAACACGATGTTAGTGGAATCAAACGGTCTGGAGGTGTAAGCATATTTAGTCGTTTGTGTATCTTCTCCATAATTTACTCCGCTGCTGCTTATACTTAATATTGTTCTGTTTTCTTTATATGTGTGATAGATGTGGTATTGTCCGAGAGATGGAAAAGATGAAGCTGTCCATCTCATAATCGCGCTTTCTCCTATCCGAGCTTTAACCTTGGAAACTAAAATTATGATATAATGTTAGATATATTATGAATGAAATAAATTGCTTATCAGAAAATCTTGATGAAACACGCTGAATATTAACATTACTGAAACACATTACGACTGTTTGAACTTTGTATCAGTAGCTCTTGTTCAAACAATTAGAAAATGTACAATTCACTTAAACTTCATCGAACCTTTGCTCAAGTTTTTAAGAATAAAATGAATAGATATATTAGCACATGAAAAAAAACCATACACTGAAAGGTTGTTTTTACTAAAATTATATTTTGGAATTGTGAGAAAGTTGTAACATTAAAGGTTGTCTCGTTATTAACGCTTATAAAAGATAAGGCAATATAAAGTTTACAATTTATGCACAGGACCAAACCTTACATAATATAATATACACTTCATAAAGCACAATGAACATGAAGGTTCGTTAATCATGAGTACTGAAGAACTGACGGGACTTGATTTTGTCGATGTTTATTTATTTTATGATCAATGATATGTTATTTTGCATGAAAAGTACAGGTAGTTTCTAATTTGAATTACGCACATTTTTATAATATGAATTTTAGTTTTTTTCGACAAGAATGTCGAGAAACCCCCATATGAATCATGATAATAATATTTAAAGATAAAATTTATTCAATCAAACTATATATCAGTAATAGAAATATTTCTCGAAAATTGTATAGATCCAAGCAATATTGAACTCGTTCAACCAAACGCTCGGCTGACACCGCAAATCTCCGACAAGGATTTACGGAGAAAGCCGAGCATCGAGTTGAACAAGACTATATTGAACTCTGGCGTAGGAATACATACGACTACAAAAATTATCTAAATTGTTCGTACCATTTAAAATCTGACTATTTTCAGGGTATTTATAAATAAGTTTCCTTAAAAAACAATGCTTTAACATACATTACTTCGAATTTATCAATTATTTTCAAGAACTAAGTCTTGTCAGCAGCAATGATTTGTGCTGAGGTCCAAACACTCTTTCACTTTCGGTTTTTTTCTGCGTAACTGCATAGGAGAGTTGATTAAAATCAACTCCCAAAAAGGAGATCACCAAATGCAATTCCTTGGATAAAATATAAATATACAAAATAAAAATATCCGAGCCCTGCCGGTCAGTGCCGGAGTAGTACGAGAAAGATCAAACAACATAGTGAGTTTGGATACAGATGTTTTTATTAGTGTGGTTGTTTTTGATGATCATTTAAAAATTGATAAGTTATTGACGACATTTGGAAAGGGCGAGGATTTGCGCATCTTCGCTAGCCAAGGGTGACGATCCACTCTGCTACTCTTTTCTTGAAAAGAGTAGCAGAGTTGATCGTCACCCTTGGCTAGCGAAGATGGGATTTGCGATGGATACCAATTCAGAATATTGTTAGGTCATTGGGTCCAGGATCAAAACATTGTCATTCTCTCATGCATTCAAGGGTTGTGATACAGTGTCGGCATTTGTTGGAATGTGTTTGAAAACTTCAAAGAAGTATTCATTCATAAGATCTCCTTGTGACAGTATAACAAAACATATAATCACTGAACTAGAATATTTGTTTGTAGTCATCATGTATGATCAGTGAAGCACTGCCAATTGAGTAAGTAAGGGCACCGTCCCTCTTTGCTCGTACATACAATAGCCCCTTCCCTCGGAATCTGTTCTTGTAGATCATATATAAAGATCTGTATTGCAATCTGGACATACAGTCGGTCAGTCACTATGTAAGTGGCAATCTTTACCATCCCCTTCCAGACGGGTTTGGGAAAATGAAATTGGTTTTGAGTTTCACACTGTACATCATTAACATCAGTTGCGGTATTATGACAAGAAATACCGAAATTTGGATAGGAAATTGTTCTGGGAATTGCAAATGTTTCGAGTCAAAATGTCTTTACACTGCTCTTTGCAGCTGCAACTGTTCAGACGATTAGATCATGTACGTTCAAATGATAACAGCAGCATGTTTTTAAACCCATGCGCAGTGTGGTCATGTATGATATGAACCTCAAATTTTATCATACAACAATTTTATTTATTATTTTTACAGAAAAGTAAAACATTTCTTAGAAAATATATTTTTAAAAATCCGGAAAACAATATGAAACAATATGAAAAAAGACGCCATTTTGAAATAAAAGGTGATCTTGAAAATGACCACAACTTGAAGGGCCAACAATATTTTTGTATTCAAGTAATGTTAAAGAAATCTCAATGCAAAATTTGGTGCTTGTCTCACCAAGTGAAATATTTTCCCCACTATTCGCTACACTATATTGTTCATGTCATTAATAAAACCTGTTCTGCATTATTTCCATGTAACAGGGGTGTGATCAAAATAAAACATACGTACAGTGCTCGCCTTAATTTGAATAAAAAGCAATACGTCTTTGAGAGTCTGACAGTCAAAAGAACATTTGCATGAAACTTTTGATAACATAGGTCCATGAACGTCACAAAAGAGTATTTGAAAAAGGGAGGTTGTTATTTCAAAGTTCTAAATCATTTGTGCGACAAAAATTGTAACATTTTTGTCTCAGTAAATAAAAATAGAAAATGTATGTGAAAGAATAAAAACCAACCGTTGTAAGTCATTACGTTGTATTCAGATGATGTAAAAGCTCTCATGTATACATATATTTTGATGAAATCATATAACATCACATCCTTCACAGTGTACTGTGTATCAGACACACTTGTCCAGCTGGAATCGCTTGTGCGGTCTCTGTAAACGACGACGTCATATAAAGAATAGTTTGACGATGTCCATTTAAATATCACATTGCCCGAAATGAACACGGTTGATGTTCGTAGGATTTGCCCTTTAAATAAAAAAAACTATAATAATGAATATCAGAAATAGTACGACCAAAACATGTTTATATTGATCAAAACACATAACTTATTATATGTGAAGTCAAATGTTAAATTCAAAGTAGAATACCATTGTCAATTCATTCCAAATATAACCTTTGTTACAATATTCATGATTTTCAGTTCACAGCTCAGATGAGTTTTTCTATTCACTTTTTGTCCGGCGTTTGTCTTTTTTCGTCTCTCTAATTATTTGTCTGTAAACCTTTCAATTTTTTTTTTAACTTTTCAAGGACTTTTAACATTCTTTACTTTTTTAGGAATGAATTAATTTAAGTATACTTGACACAAAGCAATACTATATAGGGGGAATACAATTCAAAAAAAAATGAAGGGCCACAATCTCTTTCAAGGGAGATATTTTAGAATTATTGAAATTTTTGTGAGGCATTTTTAATTTGACCAGAATAGTTAAAACCTCCATGGAAGTAACCTCAAGTAGTGTAGATTCAAGGATGTTCAACTCATGATTCCTAGTATAGAGTGGAGCTTCTAGGTAAAAATATTATTTACAAGTTTAATTTGGCCAGAAAAGCTGAAACCTGTCTGAAAGCATGCCATAATTTAGATTTAAGTTAATTTAAATGATGATCCCCGCGGAAAAGGGTTGGCCACAATTGCGCTTATTGAATGTTTATGTAAAAGTAAATAGAGATTTATGAAAATCCTCAACAAATGGGGTCTGATGTTTCATATAAGTATACGTTCATATATTATTACAAGATATTTGATATTTGATGCCATGAAATTGATTTGACCAGAATTATGGCTGATGATGCAAAGGTAAACGATGTAGCCCCTGGTTCTCTTGTTACTGTATACTGCCAATAAAACACATAGTATTTACAAAAACTCTGACCTGTGAGCTCCTGTATTAAAAACATTAAACCTTACCTTGAATAAGATTCATTATTCCACAATTCATAATATACAGAGCTATAAATAGCGGCATTTTAGAAACTATTCACATACAAAACATCAATAGCAAATGTACATCAATTTCAGTTTTTGGTGAATCATTATAAGTACTATTTTGAAATATAAATTCATCTTATCTTCTCCTTAACTTATCAACCAATTAGATTAAAGAAAAACTTTCCTATTTGTGCCCTACTTATAAAAAGTATAACTTGTTTCCTGTAGACGAACGTGAGATGATTCTGTTCTGGGTGTTCGAAGTAGAGACGCTTGTTTCTGTCTAGTCTGGTAATTGTTAGCGTCACTTGTTGAAAATCCTTAACAAAGAATTAAACATATTTGTCAATTTTGTCCAATTGAAGATATTTTTTCATTGACACGTCAATTGTGTTTACCCATAGAAACTCCCAAGATCGAAAAACATTTCTTACGGAGATTTATAATGGAATATGTTGATTTTTTCCATTCTAAGGTACTCGGGACATCTCAGATAACTGTTTTAAGTAAACACCCGAGGAACATTCATATTTTACCAATGCAAAAGTCCTTGTAGATTTTAAGCTATGTATTGAAACTTGGCAACAAGAAGGGGTGTTCTAGAGGAGACCTCTTTGGATTTTTCATATTATTGTATAAACCCTGAGGCATTTATAATAAATAAAAAAATCCACAAAATTTGCCTTACTAATTTACTGAAGGAGAGTATTGTTGAAGTTCAACTTTTAGTATACTGAAACCACATGACATCTAACTTCAAATTACGTGGAGAGTACAGTACCACTTACCCCTTTTTAGTGAAATGCAATTATTTCCGCTTTTACAGGAAACGCAATAAGGAAAGTGTTTTCTACAATTAACTTCTTTCTGCATAAACAAATCGCCAACAGAAAAAGTCGTTTCACACCAGAAACCACTATAAACAAGGGTTTTAAAAAAATAATCACAGTTGGTTTTTTTTACCTACATTTATTAATCGTTGATGCTTTAATTCTTTCTTTCCATTCATTGCACTAACCATTGGCCAAGATTCATTTTTTAGGCCATCAATCTTAACTTTTGGAAATATTTTTCAAACTCTTTAATAGGCGTTTGACCCATCATTTACTGATAAATTGCAGACCCACGGGCTTATCGTGATTTTTTTTTTTCAGATCAATGTAGGTGGAATTCTCGTTTAAGGAACAGACAGAAGTCGCACCTGACTAAATCTAAAAAAAAATAGAGTGGGGGAGGGGGCGGCTTTGGTAAGACAGTAACCTTTTCCGCCTCCAAACACTTGGTTGCGATGTGTGCTTTGTGTACAGGCGCATCGTCTTGCGAAAGTCGGATATACTTGTTATAAAATTGGGGTGGCGGCTTTGGTATATTTCGATAGTTTTTGAATAACAATACTTTTAAAGAAGTTATCTGTGAGTGTTGCCCAATGGCAAAGTAATTTGCACAACATGGCCATTATTATAAAAGAAAATAAAGTATAAAACCCTCTGCATTGTTTGTAATTTGTTAATACTTGGACGTTTTGCGTTCTTTAAGGACGACGGACCCAATTCATGATTTCGCAACTCTGCGCAGAAATCTGCGCATGTGCTATGAATATGGCTGTCGAAATAACGTACATCAGAATAGGAAAAAATAATAAAATTTTCATTGTTCTAAACATAATTTGTGATGCCGAATCTTTAAGATATCAGTTTTTATACCACATCCCGGAAAATTCCCACTATTTTCTATTATATCTGAGGATTGTCGTACCTAAGTTTTGAAACGCCCCCAGTAGAATAAAGAAGTCGATGATTATGTAATTTTTTGAATTGATTTTCACTCGCCATTAACTGATTAACATTTTATAAATATTGAATAAAAAATCTATTGTTGGAATGAATTGGACACATATCATGTGACTATATTTGTAATGATGCTTTGATGTGCCAACTCTATTATGACGTAATAATTGATTTGATTGTATATTGCTATGGTGTCATTTTTTAGGCGGAAGCGCCTATTGCAATTGCTTTCATGACCTTCTACGTTATAGGTCAAATTCCTGCCCTTTTTCATGGTAAACTATCGGATGTTATTTAAACTAAGGTCACACAACTCTTTAACCCCCCCCCCCCTTCCACTGTTCGACCCCCGTTTAAACATCGTATCTGATAATAGAACTGTGGTATGTCTCTAAATTTTTACTTCATCGTTTTTAATTATCCATTGAAAATGCCTATAGCAAAGATAACAAGTGGTAGATTTACGTTTCTGATAGTACAGGAACGAACGATAACTCTTGCAATGGTATGCGACATAAACAAAGGATAAGCACGGAGTCTGATGCCTGTAGATGAAATTCCGAGGGAAAAAATAGTTCAATTTGAAATTGCGTGTTTATGAGTACAGAAGGAAAAATTGATAAGGAAACAGGTAATGAATGCTTTTTTTTAAAAAAAAAAGCCAAGGGTGTGTATAAATCTATTTAAAAAAGATTATTAGAATGATACAATGCCTATAACTTATTTGTTAACATACCAACGTTTCGCGTAGTAATCTCAGACAATACTGCATAACGTTATGCAGTGTAAAATTTTTGTCAACAAACCCACGTTGAGAACAACTGGTGACTGTCCATCTTCGACATACGTAAGGTAAGTTAGGTAATTAATATGTTATTTCTCATTGTATAAACGTTTGCCTCATAATTTTAGATTTTCATGTTACAATGATATTGATCGAGGAGCTGGTACTTAATCCGAAATTCCTCTGACTCTAATCCCTGCTTGTATATTGTGACGTGCGGAGGAGACATGTCACAATATAAAAGCGGGGGTTAATATCAGAGAAATCTCAGATAAGTACATGAATTTTATGAAAGAATTTATATTGTTTGTGTTGGGCATTCATCGATAATTCTGAAATGTCGGTCTTTTGTTAGGAATACTGTACAAGGCGAGGCCTGAAGGAAAATTATTATGATGTGTTTTAAGGAAAAAGGGAAGTTTTTTGGCGTTTTATCGATGGTGTAGATTAGAAATCTCCAACAAAGAGCCTTTGTGGCCGGCACCTCTCTAATTTTGCTGTCAATGGCACATACAAAATTAGGCCAGATTTCCTCTGAAATTTCGTAGAACATCAAACAGCGACCCGATTATAGTGTATCGGACCGTCCAAACTGCCCCAAAAATATGTACAGCAGCTTATCCAGAGAGTTGGTTTTATCGTCGTAAACCAAAAGAACTTCTATGTAATACGAATTTTGTGTAAAATGAGTTATTTAGACGCTTGTATGGTATACAGAATCTATAAAATTATGCCACTAAAACACCAATATTAAAGTGAAACATGAATTTAGCTATGATTCAGCACCCGCATTAGTTTTATTAGAACCTGACAATGCTAATTTATATGAAAATGCACACTAATTCTTTAAAATTGAATGATATAACGGCAGTTTTTTCAACCCCTCCCCCAAAAGGTAAGGTTCCCTTGAACATGTATATATTCTCGGGTCGTCATGATATAAACAAGTTTTGCATTGTCTTGTGAATAGACATGCATATTTGCACAAATTAGAACCAAGAAAATCATTCAAAAATAACACTCCATGAAATTACATACAGTATAACTTTTAACATATTTTCATAAATCAGAGGCCACCGCGAGCACCATGATTTTAATAACCGCTCATAACTTTTTGATATAGCTACAGAATTCAGTAAAACTTTCAGCATGTGTTCCACATTAATTGTTTTTGTGTTTTCATATTTTATTTTTGCGAGTGTAAAATAATAGATTACTTGCAGGTATCACAACACTATTTTTTCGAAGGTTCACGTCAAAACATGGCTGAGTGAAAATAATTCCCGAATTCCCTTTCGTTTTTAGGAGTTTTCCGCCACTGTACTTTTTATGAGATGAAAAACAACGTGTAAAATGCCCGATTTTCCCACCTTCGTAAAAAACGAGGTCACTTGACTTTTTGATGCAAGTTATTTCGGCAGGGGGGTGAAAGGGCTCGGACATGATTTTCAAGCACATGTGTAACTTTAATGTAAACAAACTCTCGTGCCTTTGTGGATGGCTGTGTGTTTTTTGCTACTGAATTGGTTAGGAACAATTGTTTTAAAAGTTGTAAAGAGGAATTTTCCCAGAAGTTTGCTACCCGTATCTAAAGTTGCGAAATTTTGGTAAGAATATATAGTAAAAATTAATAGTGGTGTGCAACCTACAGGCTATCTTTAAAGATTAAAATTTAGCACAATGGAATCGCATATAAAGGAACATAACATTTCCTTTTTTTAAATCTTTAATATTTGGTGACATCTTTGCTGATCTATATATTCATATGGTGATTTTATAATATGTTACGAACTGCACTGTATGATATAGGGTTCATTCATTTTGCTTACAAAAAATTACAATATTCAGCTTGGTTTAAAAATGACTCATGAATAATGCAAATGAATTTTCTCTAATTTTCAAGTAAAAATATCTCAAATATAGCTTTCAAGTATCATACAAGATACAATTCATTGGTTGATATAATAAATATTCCAGATAGGCTATTGCAAAGATATTTACATGATTTAATTGAACAAAAAAAATTAATATGATTTATCCTTTTACCTACTGTATTTACTTGTATCTCAGAATTACCTTATCATTACTCTATAATGAAAGTGACTTCAATTTCCTATGGAAATTTCTCTACATCATAATTTATATGATAATTTTGATGACTGCATCTTTTGTTTTTAAATTTTAAAATTTTCAGTTCATGAGAACTTTGACTATATACCGGTATATCTTTGATCTACCATGTTCATGGTTAATTGCAATTCCAAAAAGACTCAATTATATACCTGACAATGATTATAGATAATAACCTAATATAACCCTATATCTTTTTGTTCTATTAAAGTTCTTTCAGATGAATGTCAAGAAACAGATTAACATTAACTTACAAGAGGAGACAATGAGAGCCCAACATCATTCTTCATTTCTGGTGAAGGGGAGAGTTGCTAAATTTGGGTGGACAGCTAAAATCAAGCAAAACAAAGAAAAAGACGGATGCTATAAAAATGCGGTGTTGGCTTCCCAGTTCAGCACTTTTAAAGAGGGACAAACATTGCACGTTTGCAACTTTTAAATGGAAGCAGGGCATCTGAAATATGCTGGAATCCTCATCTTAATGGCCTTAACGCCATTTTCAAGGTTAGTAAATACAACTTAATTTAAATACGATATTCCCCGTGGTTTTCTTGTTTAAGTATGAACTAATAATACCCATGCTCGGAAGGAGAGGGGGTATATTGTTTTACCCTTGTTTGTCTGTTTGTCTATAACACAAATTTTGTCAGAATTATCTCAGCAACAATCGCAGATGCTTGAAATTTTAACTCAGTCTTTGTTAAGGCATGCCATTCGGTAGGATTGATTTTTCAAAATATTTGATGTCAACTTCCCATTACATGTAATGTTAACTATGCTTTTTTGTATACACATCAGAGCAGGGGTATCACTAGTGAGCATTGACTCACAGATATCTTGTTGTCATATCTTTAAAAATATAATAAATATTCTTGTACTAAATGCAATTAAAAACTGAAGAATTTTGGGGGAAAAAATTAAAATATCATTAACAGTTCAATCACTATATTTTCCATTACTTGTATGTAATATACCAAAATAACCTTACAATTATTGATAATTCATATCGTGTGATCTTCTTATATATCTCATCCTTTATTTGCAAAATACATGTATACTTTTGAAAATAAATTATTTAAGGTAAACACACATAAATTCAAAATATTTTATAGATTATTTCTTTTTTTAAATCCATGTTTTCTTTATTGAAGGTCAAGTATATTTTAATGAAATATTGCTTGATAACTTATCCATTATTCATTTTTCATCAACACAATTTAGAATATCCTGCTGAAAAAGACAGTTGTCATTGGTATAAGAGATGCAAGACAACACTAGTGAATTGAAATTGTTGTTACCACAAATGGCACACTCCAGGATTACACGCTTTCCAAAAACACCATTACGGCATGCAGCCATAAAGGGATTCTTTGAAAGTCTATGTTCTGTAATGGTGGAAGTTCCCTTGAAGATTCCATTAGTATTAAAATAAAAACTTAAAAGTTAAAAGTTCAAATGTCTTCAATACTAGAGACCTGTGATTTGACAGTACAATATGAAGCAATTGTAAAGGACACATAATTTGTACATTATTGAATATCAATATATAGTTATCCATAAATTACTGGGCTTTTACATTGTATTGTAATTTTCAACATTTGCATATATGTTTGATCTTTGTAAAATATGTTTGGTATACAGTACAGTAAGTAAATACATTCTAAGTTTTAAACACTTGTCAACAAAATATATGAACTGCAATCTGAGGATCAATTAGAGGTCTGCAATTCTCCACATATAAAATGACTTTGAAATCATCCTGTTACTGTTAAATTTGAGAATATATTAAGAAAACCTCAAAATCTCTTTATTGAATACCTTTTTTACAACACATTGTCCAGATATTTTGTGTATTATTCTATGAAGCTGATTTCTCAATGGCTATTGCTACTCAGGTAAGCAAAGTGACACACATACTACTTGATTCTGTAAAATACTGTAATCAAGTGATGTACAAATATAACTTCTGCATTTTTGTGAAACATTATTGTAAAGAATAAAATACTACAGTTTCAGAAGTTCAGTTTATTAAATTCTAATACTATAATATTCTTTTATCATTTTGATGTCAAAATGAACATTTTATAATATAAAAAATAATAAATGAAAATGTATTCCTGTAATTTCAGCTTGCATATAAGTATCAACTGTTATACGAATGTACTTTACAAAATAAATGTTTTGATGTTTAAATTGCTCTTCTCATTTAATCTCTATTTAAGGCATGATCCAGACTAATCTGGTGCAGTAACAGAGTATTTCCACATTTACTACATGTATATACCTTAATTGACATATTAGAATAGTGTTTTATGTTATCAAACTAATTCTTAAAAAGAAAATAGTTATAATAACACTATGACATTGACAACTTGCAATCATGCTTCCGCCTATCAGTACTTTCAGTACTTTGATTAATTATGACGTCATACAAAATTTGATACATCTTTTTCCCGTACTAAACGGCTCTAAAATAGTCTTTGTTAAAACATGAGCTGGTGGAATTTAATTTTTTTAATTTTAGAAATTTATATGTACAAAATCATAAGCAGTTAATATAATCAGATATATATCTTCTTATAATAATTGGTTCATGATGATTGATAAATCAAAATAATGCATTACTTTTTTGATGGTTACAAACAGAATTTGTCACAAAAGGTCAAAATTCCAGAATAAGGGGTAGGAGTGATTCCTATTGTAGTATCTCTCTTAAATGCGAAGAAAGTTCTCATTAAAATTTTATGAGTTATTCAGCACATTCTAAGGTTGATATATGAAATTTCGAAAAAATTTTAACTGACAATTTTTTATGTGCCATGACATTTTGATCAAAAAAATTTTGAATCAAAAACTTCCAAACTTGAAGTGCTGATTTTCGCAATATATTGATAAAATTATGATATTGCTATTTAAAAAAGCCAATGTTTTAATTCTCAAAATAAATGAATATGATTTGTAAATAGATTCCATCTAAGAAAATAATTATTGCAGAAAATTGTTACAAAATTCATAATGCCAGAAAAGGGGGATAATTCCTATCAAAATATCTTCCATGAAAGGCAAGAAAGTAGTCATGAAAATGATG
Source organism: Magallana gigas (assembly GCF_902806645.1). NCBI lineage: Eukaryota > Metazoa > Mollusca > Bivalvia > Ostreida > Ostreidae > Magallana > Magallana gigas. The sequence continues at coordinate 4,659,237 of NC_047563.1, read as the reverse complement.
TATGTTGTAGTGGGCATCTTAATGTAAATGTGATAAAAAAAAGCACAAAAAAATTCATTGACAAATAATTTTACACTTCAACCCCCTGTTCCCCATTGATGTCCAGATTCTATTTGAACTCTTTTGTTGTGGCTTAAAATAGTATACCCAGGTCTCACCACCAGTAACTAAATTATCAAAATTCTTTTTGTTATGTTTTTGGACAGAATTTTGATAATTTCTCTTCATTTTCAACACAGATTCTCTTTTGTTCATAGCTAGGCAAATAAATTATCCACTTAGTGTTTACCTTGTTAAGCTTTAATTTTGTTCCTACATACCAAAAGCACGTACTAACGACAAGTTTGTCATCCAAGCTAATAGCCTTACAATAAATCTTGTTTTCTCTGTAAGATTTGGTTTGTTATGTTGTTTACATAATAAAGAATTGTGAGCTTTGAACCTAACTTATAAAAACTCTATGGCTGACACTCAAATTTTGTTAACTATTAGAAATGTCTCACTAAAGCATGGTAAACAATAAAATTTGACTACTAAAATTTGACCAAAATCGTGACCATGCCCCTGTTAGTGTTTATGTATTACATGTTTCTTTCATTTTCGTTTAACAATGACGATATATTCATATTGGTATGCACCCCCAAAATAATAAAAGTGTCTACTAGTGTTATTCATTTAGTTATTTTAAGTGAGAGTGCCGTTGTTTTTTTTTTACTTCAAAATCACAATGCATTAAAAAAGTCATGTATGAAATTGTTTGTATGTAGGATTTCAAAATATGTAATGCCAAAAACAATACTGATGATGCCATTAACAAGTACACTTGAAGCAGTAAGTCTCTCTGCAATACATGAAGCACGCAACATATAATATTTTATTAAATGAAATGGGAATATTGTTACTGTTTTTATTGAATGCTAAATACCAACTTTAATTATACGTTTTTTTTTTTCAAATTTGATTTCCTTTAAGAGCAACAGACTAAATTTAAAAGTAAAAACTAAGAATTTAAGAATTGACACCGAATTATCAATTTTCAGACATTGATGAAACAATATTCTAACTAAAACCAACTCAAGTAGTTTCACTACTTTTACGGTTTAATAATATAGGGCTAATTCCGAATTTTGAAGAAAAGGGACCAGCCAAAAGGTATTGTAAAATTCCGGTATGATTATTATATTTAGTGTTTTTATTCTAGAAGTTACGACATACCATACCATCAGCTTATGGAGGAACACATTTTTGTACCAAAGTGTTATCACTACTCGGTCTGTCATGTACATGTCCATTCAATCCATTTAATATTGATATTCCGACAACTCCCATATATACCCCAACAGTAAATTGGACTGGTTGCTTACGCAAAGGTTAAAATCTTGTATTTATAGCTTGATCATCAATTGCAGGGCTGCATTAAATCATATCTACATTAGCAGTGTCTTTATTTAAATGAACTGAATGTATATATATGAATCACAAATTATCTGCCTGATGAAATGATATTATTGAATCCAATATAGGGAAGATTTCGGGCCCATGTTGAAATGAACTACGGTCATGAAGTTGTTTGCTGCTTAAATTTTGAAATTGACATCAAACAACTAGATGTGGCTTTTGTTTGGATAAATTTATCAAACGATATAGAAATGAATATTTAAAAAAAATATGGTTTAAGTGAATTACAAGTTTATAAATATGGGCCATGACTTTTATATTGTGATCAAGTCATAAAAAAAAATAAATAATGAAAAGTGACAATTTTTTTTACACCTTAGTTTCGTGAATATTGAAAGGAATGGCAACACAATCAGATAAGTGAAAGTTGAAACGTGTTTATTGATGTGTAAGATCGAATGTTATCCATTTAAAAGTATTTTAATCGACGCCATTGATGGAACTTTCAAAATGAAATATTTTTAACAATTGTTAGCAATTTAATGAATGACGAGGACGGGAAGTTTATCAATCTGAATAAAATGATGATAATGATTATAAGAAAGATAATCTCAGTTTTCCCCTTTATGTGTCACACTTATACACAATGATTCTACTTAAGGTTAAGATATCTAATTTACAAGTACTGCATGAATAATAAGTAAATAAATACAATGCAAATAAATAATAAATGCATTCAAATTATTGTTCAGTCATTCTTTTAAGTTGATAAGAATCAAGTTTATGATGAAGATGACATGACTAAAGCAACTGTAAATGTGAATACAGAAAGAAATCATCACATGATTAAAATCAAGATTTTGGCAAGATGACATATGCTCAAACAAAGAATATATAAAAAGCAACAAAGAAACAAACACCGATTGCTTTAAAATATGGACACTCATCCTCAAAATTGAGATCTAAAACTAGTGGTATGTTAAAAAAAGTAACCAAATCGAATCTGGAACAAACAATGACTTTTTAAAATTCTTTGTTTAGTTACACATACTAGCATATAAAATTCTTTTCAAACTGACACTATGTAAGGTTGCAGTTTTACTTAAAAAAAGATATAAGATATAGATCACGTGTTTCAAAACATAGACTCAGTTTTGAATTTTATCGATTCTAGAGTGTCTCCTCGTATGGAGATTCCTGGTCTGTGCGGCCCAGAGCTGTGTAGGTATTATCTACATCAGTGTCTTGCAAATCGTCGTAATGTTGTGCCATACCTTGGGTCTGTAATTGATGACTTTCTTCCTTACGTTTATCGATTTTATGTAAAAGCAAAAGCTGCTTTTTAAAGAGTAAATATATTATTATGAAAAGCCACGTAATTCCCAAAATTGTAGAAAGAACGACAATAACAACCTTGTGTCCTCTTGACATCTCATACTCTGAAACACAAAAAATTATGTGTATTGTCAATTTGATATTCCAATGACGATGACAAAGTACTTTTGGTAATTGCATTTTCAATTAAAATTATAATTGTGGTTCAAATTGGTACTTACGTGAAATTTCTACAGAAATTTAAAAAAAAGTTGAATTAATGCTAAATTAGTTAACTTCGGCATACATGTATATATTTGAATAGCTGAAAAAACCTTTTTAAGAAAAACGCGGTTCTCTGTTTCAGGAAAGTGTTGTATAGCTCGGTGATTGTTTGTTCAATGATATGAATAATGACATTATGATTATAAAACATACAGTAAAAGTATTTTACCTTCTCTTCTGATAAAAACATTTGTTAGTACTTTTCCTTCGTATAAAAGCTTATATTCCCCGAATGTTTCGTCTTCCAAACCGGAAATGATGCTTATTATACGGTGCTTGTAGATGACGCCATTAAGCTGTAATACAGCAGTAGTGGTGATGTTTGTCGGAAGATCATCTGGCCCTAGCCATACCAACTTTGATAGGACAGGAGATGGATAAGCAACAATAGGTATGATCACAATCCTGGTTTTTACCGATTCCGTAATTGTTTTCATTTCAACCTCTTTATCCAACCTTGGCTCACCTATCATTAAACAAAAAGAGCGTCCATTCAACTCTTTATCAGGTACACTCCAGCAAGCAAATGACGAACTGACGCGTTAAGGGGCATAAGGTATTACATTTATGTATTATTAATAAAGTAAAACAAATATTGATGGTGCAGGGGTTGATGACATGTAAAGTAAAACTCTTACACAAAATGTTTACGTCAATGGCCTTTGTGTTGGTTTTCAGATCTGTAGACTGTCCAGAACAAACATATGTCTCTGTGTCAGAACACTGAGCTCCTGTACCAAAGCTGTAGTTCGACCAGTGGTCCCTAGCCTCAGACAAAATGACAGTCCCTCCGTTCTGTGATTTACCGAGTCGTACAGTTGGGGTCGGGTTTCCATTAACGAAACACGATAGTTGTAACGGTTTTCTCTCTTGGATATCTACAGTTATCCGATCTGACATCCATTCGTCATTTACATAACTAATTGGGTCATCAAAATCTGCATACAAAAAAGATTTTAAAAAACCTCTAAAAGCAATATATTGGACGATAAATTTAAAAAGAAAACCAAAATTCAACGTTATGGCATAAAAGTACAAACATTGAACATCAAGTGTAAAGTCTTTCTCCACTGATTCAGTTTTCCATCTAGATAAGCAAATGATTTGGGTTACATTCCTGTTGATGCTTTGTAATAGTAATATCCCATTTTGTGACAAGGCATCTTTAAGACCGTTTGATTCCTTATATTTCCACGTTACGTTGCAGGGTGGATTACAGTCAGCTGAACAAAAGATCGGACCGACTACATCGCCTTCCTTTACTGTGAATTTATCATATTTATTCAAGTCTGGCTTTGGTGTGAAAATGAGTTGTTCTGGACCATCTGTAAACATAAAAATACTAGACACAGGATAAAGAACTTTGATAGTTGAATGACGAGCTATATTGTAAATTATCATTTAAGAAGATATGAACTATTTACAAGTGTAAAAAGAATATATACATAAAGGATTAATCTGTACTGCATCACTCTGATCAGACTCCAGATCTTCTTCTGTCGCTGTACATGAGTATTTGGTGTACCTTTGTCCTTAAGTAACTTTCAATCTCAGGGTATCCCTGGTTTCTTTGTCCATCTTAGTGTTGTTGATAAACCACGTGTAGGACAAGGTCACAAGCTTGGAGTAATAGTCAGAAGCGGAGGTTGATTTACTGATACATGTCAATTCTAAGTATGTGTCAACCAGTGTTGTAAGGGTTCCGTTAATTCGTGGCTTTTTGGGTGTGCCTCAAATATAAAAATCAGCACGTTTTTAAACATCAATAACAATTAACATTGTTGAGAAACAGCATATTTTTTTTAAATCTACAGATTTGATCTAATACTATTTGCTTTGATCAGGGATGGTCATGATAAATAAAATTTCTGTTAATTGTATTCTCTCCATGCCTTGTATACAAACACATATTGTTGAAAGAATGGCGGTGACCTTTAACATGTGAATACTACTTAAAAAAAACCCACAAGAACGTGCCACATAACTACAAAAGTGTGTTTTTTCGATGGTAATTTTTTTATTTTGTGCACCTATTTCTCTAAATTAAAAACAAAAGAAATTCATTTAACTTTTAAACAAATAACAAAAACTATTTTTGGGAGTTGATTTTAATCAACTCTCTTATGCAGTTACTCTGACACACCGAAAGTGAAACAGTGTTTGGACCAAAGCACAAATCATCGGCTCTGACAAGACTTAGTACTTGAAAATAACCGATAAATTCGAAATAATGTATGCTAATTTTTTTTTTCATGGAAACTTATTTATAAATACCTTGAAAATAGCCAGATTTTAAATGGTACGAACAATTTAGATATTTTTTGTAGTCGTATGTATTCTTACACCAGAGTTCTATACAATCTCGTTCAACTCGACGCTCGGCTGTCTCCGTAAATCTCCGACAAGCAGAGAGTCTCTCTTGCTTGTCAGAGATTAACGCCGACAGCCGAACGTTTGGTTGAACGAGACGAGAGTTCAATATTGCTTGGATCCCTAAATTTTCCAGAAATATATCTATCACTGATACATAGTTTGATTGAATTAAATTAATTCTACATGTATCTTTAAATATTACTTAACATGATTCATATGGGGTTATATCAACATTCTTGTGTCGAAAAAGTCCAAAAATTCATATCATAAAAATGTGCGTAATTCAAATACAGATTAGAAACTACATGCACTTGTCATACAAAATAACATATCATTGAATTTTAAATAAATAAACATCGATAAAATCAACTCACGTCAGTTCTTTGATACTTTGATAAATATAGTTTTAAGCGACATAGATGTTTTTTTACTTGAAGTGAAGTTATACGTTATATTCTGGTGTGGAAAGAGATATTTAATTTAATTGACCTAACACCATTTAATGATGGTTTTAAAAAAACAGCATATATTATTAAGAAAAATAATACAAGTTTAGTGATGACGTTGCATGTGTTATTTTTTTTCAGAGTTGACAGAAATATAAATTAATAAAACATTGAAAAATTTCAACATAACACATCTCTATAATAATTTGATATGTGCATACATAACCACATCTGCTTGTCATATGAAGCGTGTCATAATAAATAAATGATGTAGTACAAAAGTTAAATATTTTTACTGGTGAGCAAATTACAATCGGCACAACACCTTCACCTGACCATGCAACCAATCATGTCTAATACAATTATTTACCTGATACAATGAGTAAAACACCACCATCAAATCCTGCACCACCATAAATAATCCCGCCATTGTAATATCCAGCGTCATCCAGAGTTATGTTCCTTATCTCAAACATAATATTGGTGGAATTAAATGGTCTGGTGAGGTATGTATACTTAGGAGAATATAAAACTTTCTCATGACACACTCGAATTATTAATGTAGTTCTGTTTTCTTTATAAATGTAATAAATGTTGTAACATGTCGCTGGAAAGAAGGCAGCTGTCCATGAAATATTTGCCCTGCCTCCTATCTGACATTTAACTTTGGAGACTAAAAGAAATGTTTTAAGCAAGTTACATTTGTATTTCATTCATTGAGCTTTTTAATAAAAATAAAGGAACCCCTTTACTGTAGCATTCCGGCTGATAGTATTTTGTATCAGTTGCTATTATTTACACAATTAAGAATGTGCACAATTTAAAATATTCTTCATAATCTTAGCCTAACTGAAAGATATACAGTGATAACATATATAGATAGAGACGTGAACAAAAGGATGCATTGCTAGGCTGAATATGATAAATAATAATTTTAACATTAATATATAGTCACACAAAAAAAGACATAATAAAAAAGGAAGAACGATAATTCTTTAATTAGGGTCTTCCGTTTCCAACGGAAGACCCAACGGAAGACACTCTTGTTTTTCTTCGGTTTCTTTTTATTAGGGTCTTCCGTTTCCAACGAAAGGCCCTCTTGTTTTTCTTCGGTTTCTTTTTATTATTATTTTATTTTTTATTTTTTTCTTACTCCTTCTCGGCTTTATATCTCAAAAAGTTTTCATCCGATTTCCATGAAATTTTCAGAGCTTTTGTAAAATTACCGTGCCTCAACGATGTTGATATAGGTTCACTATTTACGTCACTTCCGTTCAAATTTGACGGCCATTTTTAATTTTTAAAAAAGTGATTTTGTCCGGAGGAAATCTCAATAAACTTTAAAGGTATCGCTTTGAAATTTTTACTGATAATAATTGTATCAATTCTATGATGTACTGGGGGTTTAAAATTTTATTCATCAATTTTGCTCAAATCTGGAAGTAGTTCCAATTTTTGGAAATTTTCATTTTTTTGAACAAAATAAGAAAATACAACAGTGTTATAGATTTTGCCATGGTGATTTTAAATCTGAAATCTGTTTTAAAATCGAACGATGCATTGCAGAGATCGATATTGGGGATTAAAAATCGATTTTTCCGGAAATTTTCATTTCGCGTTCTAGGTTTACAAAATAGCGTAAAGTTCAAAGCAAAATTCATTCATACCAATTTTAATTCGATTTTTGTTAATTCTTTTGACATGTTCGGAATTTTTTGTTAAGCCGTTCTTGAAATCGTATAGAATTTTATTAATCCGTACTCAGAATCATTCGGAATTTGTTAGATCGTACAAAGAATTATTCGATTTTTATTTTTTTTGTTTAAGTTACCCTTGTTATTGGCTTAAGTACTCTGCTCCTTACAGGATCATCTAGCTTTACTCTCGACATTAACGGAAGACCTACTTGTTGCTTTGCAACGAGCTTTGCTCTAGTTATTATTATTTTTTTTTTCTGACTCCTTCTCAGCTTTATATCTCAAAAAGTTTTCATCCGATTTCAATGAAATTTTCAGAGCTTTTGTAAAGTTACAGTGCCTCAACGATGTTAAAGTTTCAACATTTACGTCACTTCCGTTCAAGTTTGGCGGCCATTTCTAATTTTTTAAAAAGTGATTTTGTCCGGAAGAATTCTCCGTAAACTTTAAAGATATTTTTATTGATGATAGATATGGAAGGTAATCGTGTTCAAAAATCCAGACATGTAAACTTGTAAATCCGAATGTTCAATCATGTTGATGTGTGAGCCTGAGCATGAATATGTGTAATTATGATCGTGTAACCTATAAAACTCGGGCATAAACACGTGTATGATTTGACTCAGTTCCTTCGCATGCTGCACATTTTGCAACTTTATTGTTTACATTGTTAATTAAACCTTCAACTTTGCACACTTTCAATCCGTAGTTTCTGCATTTGTAACATCAGGCTCGGCAATAGCACATCTGACATGATACAAATTGACAAATGTAAAGTCTACAAGTTTGTCGAATTTTGACATGACCTTATATGGAAACAGTGACGTCACTGATTAAAAAAGGCTTGCTGCAGGTAAAGGCATGCCGTAATCGCCGAGATAGGGACGGAATAAATAAGAAAAAATTCGGTAAGCCTATAATCATACTATCTCTGGATAACAACATTTCATAGAGTATTATTTTTGGGAAAATTAAGTTATGAGATTGGTGTACATTTTATCAAGAGAATGAATAAAAGATGCAAGTAAAGAATTCGATCGGCTTCAGATATCCTCTTAGAACTGAAAAAAATTACATTTAATGACTTTGTTTGAATACACGTGTATAAAGATATATACGCATTTTATTCATAGGCGTCTGAACCGGGAGGGGAGGGGCTAGGGGGGACTTAGCCCCCCCCCCCACTTTTTTGCCAAGTTAGACCTTACCATTAGGAACATAGCAACAGGGAGGATTCAACCCCCCCCCCCCTACTTTTTCCTCGCAACAAACAAAATTGTTCCTTAAAAGACCTTAAGGAGAATGAAATATTAATAGTGATATTGAAAATTAGAGTCATAGTAGGTATACAAGCACCCCCCCCCCCACCACCACCACCACGGATTAGGAATTTCATGATTTGGGGGGGGGGGGGATTGGGTAGGTAAGATTGGAGTTATTGGTATACCCTCCCCCACGGATTAGAATTTTCATGATTATGGGAATTCTTGTCAATATTTTTCATGATTAGTTTAGCCCCCCCCCCTTTCACTTTGCTTCCGACGCCACTGTTATTAGAGAACATGCAACAAATTGTTTAAGTATAGGCCTCGGCTGAATTAAGAAAATATCTCCAAATGCATCCTTATCGCTACCACAAAGTTGTGACAAGACCCCCCCCCCCCACGCGAAAAATTACACGGGGTCCGTCAGCTGAGTTGCAAAGTTATCGATAAGAAAAACAAACTATTTAAAGACATTGGTTTTGAGATTGTGATTACCCGGTAATATGAGACATAAGAAGCGACACACTCTTTAAAAAAAATGAATAAAAATTCCAAAGATAAGGTTAACTGTCGTGAAATTAAAATGTGTATAATTTTTTTTAAGAAATGTTTCTTTGCATTGTCGGCAATATATAGGAAAAAAAGCCTATCATGCAGGTAAAAATTGACATTTTTTAAAAATTATTTTAAGCAATTATTACGGGACTGAGTATGACGTCCTGAATGTCGGTTCAATACAGACTCACTTTGTGAAGTTGGCTGATAAAAAATTTCTGGAGAGCTATTATAATACAGCTTTACAGCCACTTGTGAAATAGCTGCAGGTCTGTAGCTCCCTGTCTAAAAATACAGGTGGACGATCTTTGAGCTACAGTGACTGCCATAGTAAAACTTCAATTTACGGCGCACAAAAAATATGCGCTAGTTTTTTTTTATTATTATTGAAGATTGTGTTATTATTTATCTTTCACTTAAACAACAACAAAAAGTATAAATACATGTAAAGTAACATACATTTTTCCGCGAAAAATTACCAAATCCTTGCAAGTCGTTTATTCTAACTAATTCAGAAAAAAACAAGAGTTAAAATGGGGTACTCTATATGCAATGTTTTTGCCCAAAAATGACTAAGTTCAACAGCTGATATTTTTATAAATTATCAGAAATCAAAATCCTAGCAATTTGCATACTTCTGATATATATGTATAAATGATCTGCAAAAGAATAACTTCCTATCTTGAAAACTGTTCGAGGAGTTATCGGTAGAAAAAGGGTACCTTTTTGGCAGCCACTCGCCCGTCTGCAATTTTTACTATTTCAATAATCGGAAACCCGGTTAAAAATTCACTCTCAAAATTCTTAGAATTCAGAAGCAATGGAGTTACATGGGACTTCAGGGCGGTCTTCGAACCCCATGCCGCTCAAAATATATTTACCCCCTTAGGAAATTTCTTGATCCGTCTCATTTCTAGAAAAGAGTAGACATTTACTTATATTCCAGTTTAAATTACATGTCAATTTTTTTTTTAGAGATATAAGATATAAGGCACTTCCTTTCTTAATACCATGGGAATTATATTACGGAAATTAGCGCATTCGTTACATCGGCAACGATTTTTTTTCTACATGAACCTCTTCCTGTTTGTTCCAGTTTCAATTATACATCAATTTTTTTTTCTAAAAATAATACCGGTGTTTTCGATAGAAAAGGTGTCGTTCATTAATAGCTTTTTCAACAGTTTAGCTGAATATTATGTTTATTTTTCGTTCATTCCGGTCCGGCGGTTACGGCATGCCTTTTACCGCAGCAGGGCAGTTGCCATATAAGGTCACGTCAAAATTCGACAAACTTGTAGACTTTACATTTGTCAATTTGTATTATGTCAGATGTGCTATTGCCGAGCCTGAAGTTACAAACGCAGAAACTACGGGTTGAAAGTGTGCAAAGTTGAAGGTTTAATTAACTATTGCAAACAATAAAGTTGCAAAATGTGCATCATGCGAAGGAACTGAGTCAAATCTTACACGTGTTTATGCCCTAGTTTTATAGGTTACACGATCAGAATTACACATATTCATGCTCAGGCTCACACATCAACATGATTGCATATTCGGATTTACAAGTTTACATGTCTGGATTTTTGAACACGATTACCCTCCATAGATAGATGTATCATTTCTATAATGTACTGGGGGGTTTAAAATTTTATTCATCAATTTTGCTCAAAACCGGAAGTAGTTCCAATTTTTGGAATAATACAAAACAAAATAATACAATACTACAGTATTATAGAATTTGCCTTTGTGAATTCAAATCTGAAATTTGTTTTAAAATCGGACTATTCATTGCAGAGATATTGGGGATTAAAAATAGATTTTTTTGGAAATTTTCATTCCGCGTTCTGGGTTTAAAAAATAGCGAAATGTTCAAAGTGAAATTAACTCGTACCAAAAATAATTCGTTTTTGTTAAGTCTTACTTTGACACGTTCGGATTTATTTGTTAGGTCGTTCTTGAAATAGTAAAGGTTTTTGTTAATTCATACTCCGAATCATTCGGATTTTGTTAAGTCGTACCAAGAATGATTCGATTTTTAATTTTTTTTGTTTAAGTTACTATTGTTTTTGGTTTAAAAACTCTGCTTCTTACAGGAACATCTAGCTTTACTCTCGACATTAACGGAAGACCCACTCGTTGCTTTGCAACGAGCTTTGCTCTAGTTGTTTATCTTTTTTTTGAAAGGGCATGGTCTCGATTTTGGTCAAAATTTATTTTCCCGTTTTTAATGTTTACAATGTTTCAGTAAGGCATCTCTAATAAATACAATTTGAATTTCCAAGGTAAGACCTAAAATAGATGTAAGTGTTAATTTTTTTTTCCAGACGAATCACCAGATAGAAAAATTAGAAATAAAAGAACTTTTACTGGTATATTGAACCAGTGAAAATCTAAACAAAAACAAGACACGAACCTTGTTTACATAACAAAGAACTTTTAGCTCTGTGTCTTGCATATACCTTTACAACTGACACCCAAATTTTGGTCGATCATTAGGAATGCATTACTCAAACATTGTACACAATAAAAATAGAAAAATAAAAATTGAATAAAATCGTGACCATGCCCTTTAATACGGATGTAAGATAATGTGTAATGGATTGCATATTATCAGTCTGAATGTAGTGTAAATTTTAAGTACCGTATATAAGTGTTATGTGGTTTTAACGTCATCCCAAAAGCTATCATATGGCTACTTATCTGCAGCTTTGTCAGACTTGATACGATGATGTCAACTCTTTACATCAATACGAATAATTAATCTCATGTGTTTTCTGATTTTTTCATTAATTAATAAGGAATATTATTTTTTTTCTCAATTGCACACAAAAATGTCAGTTATTTTGATAATCAAGATTATTCACAAGTGAAAAATACAATCAGCTGTCATGCTTAGTGTGAATTTGTGGACATTTTTGTGAATTGACGAATAACAAAACTTTTAAATATCCACAGCAATTTTATATCACAATTGTTCATTAAATAAATACTTAAATCCTTATTATGAATTGAATTTAGACAATTGTTAAAGGATTTGTTGATTACAAAAATATTACTTTAAACGTGATTTTACAAAATGGACCCAAAGATGTCAGAAATAGTGCTTTAAATAGAAGATAGTTTAAAAAATATCTAAATAAGTGCAACAGCAAAATAAAACTAATTAATATTTTGTATTAATATTAAACATTATACCAAAAATATATATATGTAGAAGAAAATAATCGAACCGTTGTATGTCACTACGTTGTCTGCAAGTGATTCAGGTGTTCTCACATTGATCGTAATGGAATCATACAAGATTGCATCTTTCACAGTGTACTGTGTGTCATACACATGGGTCCGAGCATCTGTTGATCTGTCTCTGGTTATGATCACATAGTAATTTGAAGAATTGGACGACGGAGTCCATCTAAATACCACATTGCCAGATCTGAACAAGGTTGATATACGCAAGATTTGGCCTGAAAAACCAAACATTGCATTAAAGTAATCTGAAAATGATCATAAGAGATAGTTTGACGAATGCATGTCTATTATAAATACAAAACGAAATGTGCCTTAAGTAAATTAACAAATAATCAATAAATTCCATTCATGATTCATTGTGCCATTTTTACAGTTTTCACGATTTTGGTCTTGTCATTTGCAACTTATTTTCTGCATGGTGATAGTTTGTTGTGTTTCACTATAGCTGTGTTTTAGGCACATGTTACTTGTAGGAATTCGGATTGGTATGATCTTATGTTAAAAGTTTATCACTCACCTTGAACAAAACACAGGATTCCACAAGGTATGATATACAGAGCGATGAACAGCTGCATACTCGAAATTATATACATGCAATACTGAAAAATGTAGCAAAACTATTACAAACGTTTTCGTCAATGTTGAAATATGATGAGTGCTCTGACTAATAAATTAAAACTTCCTGGTATTTTTCCAGATCGTCTGTCTACATAAGGATTCTCAAGAGAACTTAATTTTTTGTGCCACCCTTGTGAAACGTAGATTTTGCTTCCTGTAAAAAACACGGACAAACTCAATGAAGCCACTAATGCATCATTTCCCTTCTCATGATCCATTTTTCAAACGTTCTTAATTTTTTTCTTCTCTATCAAACGATCTTCTCTCATTCCTGGAAGTCTTGTTTACTTTCACTTTCGTTAACCATCTTTAGTGTACATCAGCACGTGTAGTAGCATTCGAGTATAATGGTATATTGTTAAGCTATTGATTGTATGCATTGTTTTAGTGGAGAGCAGATTTGCAGTTTATTCAGATTCCTAGATGTGGTTAAACAAAAGAAGAAACAGATAGAAAGATGCAGGTTAATCGTGTAAAATTAAAGAGAACGCATCCTTTACGTTATTTCAATGTCATTTAAGAACGAAGATAAATTCGTATTAAGTCTGTGCGGGGATCTAGATTGGTGGGGATGATGGAGTCCATACCCCCTTGCAAAATTCAAATTTCTCGCAAAACATTATAAAATTACAAAACATATGCCTCAGACCCCCCTCCCAGCAATCGCGCTCTCCCTTCTGTAAAAATTTTTTCTGGTTCTGCGCATGAAGTTGCTTTAAAAAACACAGTAGGTCAAATCGTGATCGAGTTCATTAAATTTTCTAAAGACGATAGTGTTTGTGGTTTGTATACTAGTCACAAAATTTTTATGTTCTCTCAGACAATAACATGACTGAAATTTTCTACTAGTCAATGTACTTTTGCACAAGATACTCTGGGCCTTTTTGGACAGTAATATGACGATGGTTTGCAGTGTTGTACTTTCTCCACAAAACAAAATAATCAGTTTTAATTTTCAAGAAACAAACCTTGATGGTTTAATTCAAGTTTAGTTGTTTACTTCGATTTTTTGGAAAAAAAATATTTAGATTATTTTTCAGACCAGCAGACATATAGCATAACAATAATGGTAGGTTGTACAGCTGCCGTTTTATAAGTCCCCTGCCGGTTTCACCGGAGGGAACTATAGCTTTCCTCTGCGTCTGTCAGTCCGTCTGTCCGTTCGTATGTCTGTCCGTCCGTCTGTCTGTCACATTTCAGTCTTCCACACTTTTTTTCTTTATGCGTTTGAGGAATAATATGGAATTTGCTGAACAGCTTCAAAATGTCAAACTACAGATCAAGTTTACACTTTTGTAGCGTCTTTTTTCTAACAAATAAATAATTTGTGTAAAACAGTGTCAAGCATTGTGTTGTAAATTTAATCGACAGGGTTTTTTGTAATATTACAATCATGTTCGTTATCGGGTTGGTCTGTTGATTCAGGGTACAGAAGACGTTCAAGTTTGTAAGAAATGATATTCTGCATAACAGTGCATTGTTTTCACAAATTTCTAGCAGCAAATACTAACTGGCCTTGGCAAAATTACATGAGATAAAATTAAAAGTATCGTTTTACCCATTGTTTATTTAATTTCTATATCACCTATGTAGTTTGAATTTCCTCTGTTCTTTTATCTCTGATTAAAGCTTAACATCTCGTTTATAATAGTTTTGACTGGTAGGGGACGTGTATTGCTTATGCAATACTCACAGAATGATTGTTAATTCAAGCATTAGAAGAAGGAATTTAGGCCTATCATGTTTAAAGATCTGATGATTAAATTGTTGACCGCCTATCATCCTTTAAATGAAACCAATGAATTAAAAATATTTCTGTTTTAATTAATTCAGAAACAAAGCAAAAAAATTAAATGCATGAGATAATTACCTTAAACTCTTTATTTATATGACTGTGTCTTATAAATTAAACATTACATGTTTTGTTACATTTTTCAGTATTGCATGTGAATAATTTCGAGTATGCGGCTATTCATTGCTTTGTATATCATGCGTTATGGAAGCCTGTGTTTTTTTGTCAAGGTGAGTGATATGTAAGAATTAGATTGCGAGTCTTTAAAAAGAAATTGACAATGTGAAAGTACAAAAACCCAAGATGTCAATTAAAGATGTGATAAATGGCACTTTAAATATGAGTTACATTAAATGCACCATTTTGTAGAACCGTAATTACTATACCCATATACAAAGATGCCTGTTGCATGACTTATAAAAAAAAAAGACTAGAAAATATATCTTTATCAATTGGATGGCGGAGAGGAAGTACCAATGTCGTTCCAATAAGTTGACCGATTTAGATTCAGTAAATTTAAGATTTATTACAGCTGAGTAGTCTTTGACCAGTCGGCATGAGTTAATGTTCCCTCCATAATATTCTCTGGAGAGATGATACGTTGTTTCGTTTTCACAGTCATGTTTCATGATCATCCGCAATGATGTAGTCCTCACTCATCAGTAAATCCTTATTTAAAGTATCAGACTCTACTCGGACGATGGCTTCTCAGACAGATTCCAATGTATGACATTTATTTGTAGAGCTACCATGTATTTTGTTATCTGAATTAATTTTGACAGAAGTCCAATCTTCAAGAACTTCTTTATGCATAGATATAAACAGTTAAAACATGATTTGTCATTCAATGATCTTTGTCCTTAAATTATTTAATTTTTTCTATATTGAAATTTGTAGGACTGATTGAAATATACCGCTTGATGATGTATCTGTCCAACAAATATAGATCAGCGGGAGGTAGGGTGGTACTCTGATGGTTTTGTCATTGAGATACCACTTCCCTGTGTTTATTATTGTGCAACTTTTGACACTTGCGTTGGTTTTTTTTATTTGAAGTGAACTAATTTTATTGTAATATTATTACAATGGAATTAAACACTAGTTCTATGTGGTTTCCCTTTTCCTACAATAATCTTTTTTAGTTTAAAAGATCATGTTACTACGAAAGCCGAGAAGGATCATTCGAGATTCGAGATTCGAAATACGAGATTCGAAATACGAGATTCGAGATTCGAAATTCGAGATTCAATATCTAAATCAACCAATCAAATCAAGGATCTGAAAATATGTATCCTAGCGACATCAAACTGTTCTAAATAAAAATCATACGTACATGCTCTTATATACAAATAAATGCTATGTTCACTTCTCCCTACCTAACTAAATAATTATTTGTATTTACGTTTACACAGAATACCTAAGTAGACTAGTATTAATGCAGTGTGCTTCGCGGATCTAAGTGATTTTGTTTGCCCTGGTGCATTTCCACCTGATGCGTTTGAACCCTAAGGTATTTCACCACCAGTAATAGTTTAAAACCCGGGTTTATTCACCCCTTTTGTGTAAAAATGCGGTTATGGTAGAGAACTTCATAAGCGGAGCTAATTTTTTCTGTAGGGGGTCCTAGGCCAATTTTTAAAAAATTTACTAAGTAAATTTAATAAGCTCCAATTTTCCCGAGGAGGGGGTCCAGATCCCCTGACCCCCTCCTTTCTAGATCCCCGCATGAAGATTAGTACATGTATCTAAATAATCTAAATATAAATAATCTGTCCTGTTTCACTAATAAATATAAGCATTACTTATCGTTTTTATGTATGCATACAGTGATACACTAGTACTATGATTATAAACAAATCATTGAGATATTATCACATCATACGGAATTATTAATAAATACAATTTTTTTCCTTTTCCTCAGTAAACAACTTATTATGAGTCTTACTTTTGGAATTGTTTTCAATATAGAAGGATACCTACTCTCTACAATTAAAGGTAGGGATGATAGGGTGCCAATTTGTTCACATTGCCGATTTCTTGTGCAGAGAACAGTAAAACCTTTTATTTGATTGTGCATGAATATTTCAAAATAAATTGTTGTACATATATTTTGTTATAATTCATTCATTGATATATCAACAAGAAAGAATAAAAGCATATGTTTCCCAGCCAAGTTAAGTTTCTCTGTAGTTTCCTACCCCCCTACCCCCACCGCACCAAAATTGACAATAATTACATATAAGTCATACAAATGTTTACTTTTTTTGTAAGTAAATCTCTAAAGATGTAAATAAGCACTGCAAACAAAGATGTGTGTATTTAATATACTACTACAATACACTTAGCCAGATCAAATGTAATCAGGATGAAGCTACAAGGGGTGAGAGGTGCAAATTTACCAATTTGTCGCCATACACACAGAACACCAAATAAAGAAACTGTGAGTGGTGTGTGGAATGCATAAAAGATGGCGGCAAATTATCTCAAATAATCAGTGCAAAAACCCACAAATAGTCTGTTATTTGTTACATATACTGCAAAAACATTGATAAAAAATGTTATCGTCCCAAAACATAGCCGATTAAGTTAATGTGTACATATGGTCAACGTACATGTAATTCAAATATACAAGAAGGCGGACGTATCAGGCGGGGATCCAGAAAATTAAATTTCAAAAATGATCGGTTGAATTACATTAAATGCTTTGAAAATTGTTTTAAACTATCACACGGGTCAAAATGCGTGATAGAAGCTATGTACAGTGTAATTGGAAACTTTCATTTTATATCAATATGTAGTATTACCTATTATAACAAATGAGAGTATAGCACAACTGCCACAAGCAATACATGTCTTTTACCGGCACCACCTCCCTCCCCATAAAAAAATGAAACAATTGTCGTTTTATTTGCTAAAATGTGTGTGGTTCAAGATTTTTCTAAAGGACATACCCGATTAGAATTGAAAAAGAGTCGTACGTTTAAAACTAATTTTGTCAAATTTTTTAGATTCATTTGGTTATATTTTGGTCCATTTGGGTAAATATATGCATCAGCGCAGCTCTAATTTATATATAATCAGGCCATAAATTCAAAATATTTTCAAAAATTAATAGCTTTAAATCCAGTGGATGAAAGAAAAGGAAAGCAAGTCGAACTTGATGAGTGCTAATACCTGTGTTGAATGAATGGTACAGTAGGATATGCGCAAAAAAGTCCCGTCTACTCTTTCCTACCCTATAATTATTGGAATATTAAATCCGATTATTAGAGTCAAATTAAAAATCAAGTACGGATATGTACCTGTTTATCAAAAGTAAAACTACTCATGATTTATCTACAGTGCATCGTTATGGAGCTACACAGAAAGTTTTATATTAATTTGCCGAGCCAAATAAAAAAAACCTGGAAAACGAAGAGAAAACAAAGTGGGGACAGAATAACTGACAAATTAATTAGGACTATATAGCCCCCCCCCCCCCCCCTCTTGAAATGTATATACTGAAAACAGATTCTCGGCGTACAACATCCACACACAATTTAAAGAAAATTTCATGTTTTTTTTATCATTTTCGCTAGCTAATGTAAGACATCACAAATACCCCAAACCCCCTCACGGAAAAGGAAATGCTAGGTGATGAGAGAGAGAGAGAGAGAGAGAGAGAGAGAGAGAGAGAGAGAGAGAGAGAGAGAGAGAGTCGATGTCAATCACAGGTGCGCTAACACCGTTAAAATTAAAGCTTGCTAGTTGGTCTGCCCTACCCTAGCTACCTCCTCTCTTTTCTCGTTTTAGAGGCTTAAATTAATTATTGTCTATATATGCTTGTAACAAATCAAATCAATTTCAAATTCTAAATCAAACTGAATTTGACTCTACAAAACTCTCTCTGTGTCTGTCTGCCTCTCTCTTTCTCTCTCTCTCTCTCCTCTCTCTCTCTCTCTCTCTCTCTCTCATATCGACAATGGCATTGCCATACCCTACAATACACTATTCTTATCTGGATTTTTGTCTTTGAGGTTGTAAATCATTATATCTTCAATGGTTTAAAACTTTATCATAACCTATATTTTGACATGTCGATTATTTCATTGAGTTTCGTTTCGTAGCTAAAACATTTAGATTAAACATCTTTCTTCGCGAGCCGATTTTTACACAGTTGGGGCGAATACATTTCGGGTTAAAATTGTTCGGGGGGAAATACATACAGGGCAAACAAAACCACTTAGATTCGCAAAGCCAACAGTGTTATTTCTAATTTAATTGTTTATACTGTGTGGGGTTAATTCATCAATGTTGATTTAAACATTTTATAACCACTATATAAGAGCTATTAAGACATTTATTTGTAGGAAAGAGCATGTACGAATGATCTTTATTTAGAACAGTTTGATGTTGCTAGGATACAGGTTTCAGATCCATGATTGGATTGGTTAATTTAGATATTGAATCTCGAATTTCGAATCTCGAATCTCGTATTTCGAATCTCGTATTTCGAATCTCGAATGATCCTTCTCGGCTTTCGTATGTTACAGATAATGTTACAAAGATTAACCTGTCTAACATTAAACATATTATGTCGCTTTGTAAGGAAGATAGTTGTACAAACCGAAGCGTATCTTGATCTATACTATAGTGTTCAATTTTACTGTAGAACACTTGACTCAGTCAATCAAATAGTTTACGTAACATGATTATACATTTGCAGCTTTAGCTTACTTAACCTGGCAAGGGTGGAGGTGATGCTCTATGCGAGTGAATTTCACGAAAGGTCGGAAAGATTTAATTGTAAAGCTTCTAAAAATGTTAAATGAAAGCATTCAAGCTTTACTTAATGTATTCGTGTTTTCTTAAGATTTAGATGAGTTCTTTTAATTCTTGTTATTTATTATTGTTATACTTTCATGTTAAATACTGAAATCTGATTGGTTAAGACGCAGTTCATAATCCGTCTATCGATGAAATTTTACGTCTCTGGAGAAAGACAGAGAACGGTAATTCATGTAAATAGTCCTGGCATGTAGGCAAACTGTTCATGTATTCAGATTAATTATTTATCAACAAAATATAACACATTATTTACATGTACATATTACCTTCTTCATCCATCTACAAGCATGGAGATGTGTCTGCATCTATAACTTATGAATTTTTGAGCAACAAAGACGATAAATCCAGTGTGATTGGTAAAATTATCAACAAATTGTGTTTATGTCAAATATCTCTCTCTCTCTCTCTCTCTCTCTCTCTCTCTCTCTCTCTCTCTCTCTCTCTCTCTCTCTCTCTCATGAGACTCAGATAGTGATTCATGCCTGTGATGATTAAGTATAATTTTGTTGTGAGGAACGATATGAATATAAAAGAAAGAAGTAAGAATTTACACGGATATGAAGAGAGTATTTTAACATAGAATTTAGTTCGATCAATTCTAAGTTTTCCTGGCTTTTTAACGATGTCGATATTTTACATGCCAGGAAAAGGTCAGAAACGACGCCAATACAAAACTGGAAAGTCACTGCCCCCAAGTGGATATCTCTTAAAATATTTAGTGAGCAGTTCCTGTATTAGGAAAAACATGGAAGAGTTAAACTCAAAAATAGAAACATATACTTAGGAAAATCACCAAAATACTGAGAAGATCCGTTTATTTTCACACTTAGATAGTATACACTAAGGAAATTATATGGGTATTCCAATTTAATTTCAACATACTATATTTGCCTTAATTCTTGTGAGAAAAAAACATCTAATATCTTGAAGGGGTGGGGTGGGGGTGGGGGTTGGAATTGCATCAATGAACATATGCCAAAAGCCAAGGACACACGTAGTTTCTCATTTCAATATTTATGGGAATGTGCACGAGAGTTTAAGAAAATTCACTAATTGAATTTTTTTTGAAATTTCCAATATTAGGAACACGTTAAACCGAAACAACGTGTTCAAGGAAACTGTGTACTAAAGTTGCTAACCCTTTTTATGGGGTTTTATTGATGGTTCAAGTTTTTCTCACTTAGTCAAGGCTTGAAAATGTGTGTTTAGAATTTATACATACACGTACTGAGTCATTTTTAATCTTAAGTAACGTCATTTGATATTTTTGAGCAAGCCTTTTCCTATTCATCTCTAAAATTTGAAATATATGTGTTAATTTTGATGCATTTGACATAAATATTTGGTTACTTTAAATAAAAATGGAAAAAACTATATGAATTATCTAAATAGTTACTTGCTAATAAAATAAAACAATTTAAGAGATGAATATTCCCACAGCTAAGCTATATAGAGAAAAATCTCTCACATGAAAATGCGAAGAAGCTATTTTATCACAATTAGTACATGTATTTCAATCGATTGCATAGAATAACAATAATCCCCTTCCTCTCTCTTTCTCTCTCTCTCTCTCTCTCTCTCTCTCTCATAAATTCTCTCTCTCTCATAAACTCTAGCTTCTATCAAGCGGATTATGATTAATTAAAGTGTTAAAGTGTTTTTTGTTGTTGCTCTTTTGAACTTCATAATCAATTTATTAATTAGTTAAAACAAAGATGTTACATGTTGTAATATACACATTAAAATGCTTCTTTTGATGATTCAAGCGAGTTATGAAGGTAGCGATCATTGCAGAAAAAAATTACATAACCCGCTAACGCGTGTTGTGTATTTTCTCTGCAATGTCGCTACCTTTTTTTTTCTTTTATTAATTTTATATAAAACAATTTACAAAATTGTGGTCATGGATAGCTTATACATAGATATGAATTTCAATTGAAATCATAATTCATTTTCTAGTATATAGGTACATGAAAACATTATTATGCACACAGTGATATATATGATAAAACATACATAATAACACATAATGTATCGTACGAAAATATAATAATACATGCAAATATTGGAATCTTACATTAATTGGTTTACGTAGTAAAATAAGTTGAAACCCTGGCTTACCCGGTGGACATAACACATACATATGCATACAGTCCATCACTACGTCCCCGGGTAAAGAGCTAATACACATAGACAGTCCCTATGTGTATAGGGTATAATATGTTTTTGAAAAGAATTACAAATATCAAAGTTTAGATATCAAAACTTGAAAAAGCACATTTTCTTTTGTATTTTTTTTTTTAGAATTTTCAGAACTGCACAGTGTGTCGTAAGATACTCTTTGAATGAGTTTTTTTTATCAATAAAATCGATTCGGGTAAATTTTCAAGTCTACAATACATTTTACATTTGTATATTCTATATGCAATAAATGACAAAAAATAATTATATAATTTGGTGACCTGTGTTTCTTCCACTTAGAACCCCATAACAATATGTTTCCAATTAATATAAAAATTTAAGCACTCGCTTGCCACTTTCCAAATTTTTCCTACATTAACACAATCAAAAATGAGGTGTTTCGAATTTTCAATTTCGTTACATTGTTTTCATTTAGTAGTGATATTTTTATTCCATTTGCTCACTAAAAGATTGTTGCATAACAGATTGTTCAGTAGTTTGTAATTAAACTCAGCTAAGGCTTTGTCTTTGGTATTTTTAATTTTCTGTGTGTATATTGATTTTCATACATTTTTGCTTTCCAACTTAAATTCTTTTTCTAATTTAGATTGTGTACAAGGTGCTTGAAATTTACGTTTTATCAATCTTAAATAAAAAGTTTTGGTGTTGTGTTGATGGGAAATTATTGGTATTTTATTTGTTTGTAAGTATGGAATTTTTTAAAAATTATATTTGAGTTCAAATATGGTAAAAATTTGTTTTATTATTTTACAGTTTGTTCTTTTGCGCAATGTATCGAATATATCCGACGAACTTTTAAAAGTTCCATTCTCTTCAAAAATATCCTTTACATATAGAATTCCGTTTTTAATCCAATTTTCAAAGCAGATTGTCTTACCTTTAAAATTAAATATTTTATTTGACCAAATAGGTTATAATAAAAAAGATTCGGTAGAAAAGGCAGGTATTTTGGTTTGGGTATCATCTTTACATAAATTATAGCATACAAAAGCTTGCTTGTAGAACTTTGGAAAGTTATTAATTATACCATAGTCTTTGGCAACCATCTCATTTGTTTTCATCAGATATTCGATATCAATTTTTGTAGCCTTACAGAAACTTTTAAAAAAAAGTTTAATATTGTGTTCTGTACTAAGTAAACGTGGAATCCACATAGCTTTTAGGGCCGTAAATTTAGATTCTATATCAACAAGGCGTATTCTCCTCCCTCATATACTTCACCTATGATTGTATTTCTTTTGATCCTATCTGTTTTATTCCACATGAAATTTAATATAAGCCTTTCAACATTTTTTATGAAATCATTGTCGGGTAATTCCAAAATGCTAGCTACATATATAAGTTTAGAGATTGCTAATGTGTTTACTATTGTGCATTTTCCAAATATTGTTAGTTTTCTTTTTTCCAGGATTAAAATAACGTTTCCATTTCATGAAAGATTTTCATCCAGTTTTTATTGTAACACTCAATCTTATCATGACCAATGTGTATACCTAAGCATTTCACTGATTGGTTCGTTACATGTATTCCTTCAACATTGTTGTATTGGTTTTTAAGAGTGCCAAGAAAGATGCATTCTGTTTTAGATAAATTTAGTTTTGATCCCGCAATTTTGCAAAAGATGTCAATGGTTTTAACGGCTTGTTTGAGAGAATCTACGTTCTTCAGTGATAATGTCATATCATCTGCATGTTGGATGTTTTGAATTTCTTTTTCTAAGTTTTTAACAGTAAATACGTTTATTAACCCATTGTTTTTTATTTTATCGGATAAGATTTCCGCGACGAAAAGATATAATAATGCTAAAATAGGACAGTCTTGCCTAAATCCTCTATGCATTTGACATGTTCTTGAAATCTATCCATTTTTTTTCAATCGAAATATTGGGTTTTTATATAAAATTTTAAGTGTTAAAGTGTTTTTTTTTTTTCTTTTTTTTTTTACATAAACAAGCTTTTAATTAACTGTAAATTACCCGAATTCTCAAGCAGAATATATAAGTCGATCATACTAAATGTGTTTCCATAACTGTGTATTTAAGATAAAATTTGATGTCATAACACCAAATTTTATTTTTAAATATTCATTTGTAGAAAGATACTAATATAATACTTAAGACTATGGGGTCACCGGGACCCACCATCCTTATATTCGAGCCTTTATAATCAAATGTTAAGCCAAACAATGCATTTCACCTTACATATACTTAGACAAGTCTATGCTCTCGATGTTTTATTTTGAAATAAATAATAATGATCGTAAGATAGGTGATGTTCCATGGTAAAATTTCTTTGATATTTGGAAAATAAAAATCAAATACTGATAGATGGTTCGGAATGGATACTCTACCTTCCCGCAGTAAAATTAAAAAGAAGTTGCGGCCTATATAAGACAAAGAACACGTATAGATCTCTGCAGCTACACGTAGTATGTATGGTCACCTAGGAAGCCAAATATGTACGTCATAATTTTAAAAATATTGCCAATACAAAACTTGAAAATTCGAAATCTTATCTTTATGTTTACATCTAATGCCCTTTAACCTGCGTTTTAATTACTTACTGCTGATTCTTGATTTCTTTCTATATTTTCAAGTAAGATTGCTTTTAGTTAACTTTCAAAATAGGTTTTTATTATCTTTAATGGTCTTGATATTTCGAGATAAAAAGAAATGAACCTTGTTCAAAATTACTCTAAATTTCACAGCGTTTCTGACACTACAGAGGAAAGGCGATTTATAAGCCAATATTTTCCACATGCAGACAGTAGCTGTTCTATGAAAATTTAAAAAAACCAAAAACAATCGTATAGATAAACCACAGGAAGTAGGATTCGACCCCCCCCCCCCCACTTACACACACACACACACCAACACCAACTCCTCTTAAAAATATTTAGTTCCAGGGGTAGATCCAGAATTTGAAGTTAGAGGGGCGTCAGTATAAGACAGGGCGTCTGGAGGCCGCTTTGAGGCCTCCAGATGGTCCAGGGCAAAGTCCTATTGGTGACCCAGGGGGCAAAGCCGGCCACGGAAGCTCCAGGATTCTAGAGATTTTGTAAGGTAAAAAGGAATTCTTCAAACAGACGTTTGAGATAATTCTGCTCGTGATTACCGGTATACTTAAAGTAATAAAATTATTTACAATTTTTAAAGGTTTGTAGATTTAAGACCTACAGTCATCAAATCCCTCTGTCTTGTAGAAATCCAAGAAACATATCCTTTTTTTTTTCTTTCGAATGACTGTAAATTAATCAGTTTAAAAATCAAGTTCAATGGGACAATGTAAATAAATGAAGTTTTAATAAAAGATAACTATATATACCAGCTTATATTATAATAACAATGGAAGAGACGTTAAAACACTAGTTAGTATAACCAATTACTTAAAGGTGGGTATATGGGTGACTGGTCATATTTGAACACAAGGACAGCGTAACCAAAATGGTTTTTTTCTGGGGGTTTTTTAGTTACACTATTGAACACACGCGTTTTCTTCATATTGCACCATTGAAATCAGTTTAATGTAGAGAAATCCCCCAAGTTAAAAAAAAGATAATTAAAACTCGCAAGTTGTACATTTTATAACCTCGGGGCCAGGATTCATTTTTTAGGCGATCAACCTACTTCTGGAAATATTTTTCAAACTCCTTGATTTGCGTTCTACCCAACAATTATTGATAAATTGCAGACCCAAGGGATTTTCGTGAGTTGTTTCTTTTTCCAGATCCATGTAGGTGGAATTTTAGTTTAAGGAACAAACAGAAGTCTCACTTGGCTTAATCTAAAATAAACAGAGATGGGGGAAGGGGTGGGCTTTGGTAAGACAGTCACCTTTTCCGCCTCCAAATACTTGGTCGCGGAGTTTGCTTTGTAAACAGGTGCATCGTGGTGCGAAAGTCGGAGATACTTCACACAACATTGGGCTGGCGGCTTTTGTTATATTTCGATAGTTTTTGCGAATGTTATTGTCATTCCAAATAAAACCACGTGGTTTTATTTGATCTTTTCAGATTTGCAGTAAAAATCGTTTATAGTCTATTTCCCAGAATTTTATTTTTTTCACATTTTATTAATTATTGAACAAAATATGAAGTTACAAGGACAAACATATACACACTCATTCACTCACACACTCATTCAAAATGTACAAAGTCTAGAAAATCATACACTAGTAATTATCATTTTGAAAGTATTTTCATTCTTAGCAATACATACATGTTAGCTGTGTTTGGATGATGAATTAAGGAGAAAAATTGAACAAAAAAAAAATAGAAACTAAATAAAGACCAATACAGTATGCAATATTCCAGCCATAGCAGCTTACTGTATTTGATGATTTTTGTACTATGTCAATGTACAATGTCAATGTAGTCACTAAATGTCAGTAATAATTCTTTCCAAAAAAAGTTATGAGTATTTTTGTTTAAATAACCGCTAGCTGATAAAAAAGACATATATCCTAATATTTTCATGTTTTTAAATAAATCAAAATAGGATATGATATGAAAATAAAACGACCGGTACTTAAGTATTTTGAGAATGTTATCCGAACACATATACTTCCGCCCGAAATTTCACAGGAACTGAATAAATCTCGGCGAGGGGTCGTGAGCTTTCATTCGAGCACCTCTAGATTTATTTCATACTTAGCAACGATAATGAAAACATTCGCAGGGGTGTTATAGAGGAACACGTTTTGTACTAAAGTGTTATCACCATCCGGACTGCTATGTACAAGTTCATTCAATCCATTTAATATTGACATTTCGTTGGATAAATACTGACGATTATTTCAAACACTTCATGATATGAACAATATTTTATAGTTCCATTTTTCAATATTAACCCTTATTTACTAGCTTAAGATACAGGCTCCATACAGTGGAAGTCAGACAAAGCTTGAATTCTGATGCCCACGACTCTTAATTTTGTTGATGATAAAGATATATTTTACGGGGTGATTTAAGTTATTTGAACATCCAGGAAAGTAGTCGCCTATATCTTGAGTGAGCATTAATAATTTTTTGCAACACAGTCACAATTATTTTCTGTCTCGAAGAATGATCTTTGACGAACAATATTTGCATTAAACCAATAATATACCCTTATTTTAATTCCTATAATTAAATTCTAAATACAATAATTCAAACATTAGTTTCTGATTAAAAAGCAAGCTTTAATTTGGTCGTAAGTTATAAGTCCTTTTGTAGAACACAGTCCATGAAATTATGGACTGAAGTAAAATGTGTAGCTCAAGGAAAAACAATAAAAAATGAAAAGCAACAATTTTTTACACCTTAGTGGTGCTTTTACATAATAAAGTATATCAATCTCAATAAAATGATGATAATGATTATGAGAAAGATAATCTTGGTTTTTCCTATATATACACTTGCTGATTCTACTTAAGGATAAGATATTTAAATTATCAAATAATGAAAGCAGTCAGATTATTGTTCAGTCATTCTTTAAGGTCGATAAGAATCAATTATATGATGAAGATGACATGACTAAGCAACTGTGAATGTGAATCTGAAAGATTAAAATCAAGATTTTGGTAAGATGTCATACGCTCAAACAAAGACTATATATAAAGCAACAAGGAAACAAACACTGATTGCTTTAAAATATTGGAATAATTATCCCTTAAAATCGAGATCTAAAGCCAGTGGCATGCTTAAAAAACGTAAGCAAATCGAATCTGAACAAACAAGGACTTTGGAATTCTTTGTTTAGTTACACATACTAGCATATAAAATTCTTTTCAAAATTACAAGGTATAAGGTTGCTGTTCTCTTTTAAATAAATATAAGAATAGATCACGTGTTTCATTAGATAAACTCAGTTTTGAATTGTATCAATTCTAGAGTGTCTCCTCGTATGGAGATTCCTGGTTTGTGCGGTCCAGAGCTGTGTAGTTTTTATCTACATCAGTGTCTTGCAAATCGTCGTAATGTTGTGCCATACTTTGTGTCTGTAATTGATGACTTTCTTCCTTACGTTTATCAATTTTATGTAAAAGCAAAAGCTGTTTTTTAAAGATTACATATGATATGATCAAAAGCCAGGTAATTCCCAAAATTGTAGAAAAAACGGCAATAACAACCTTGTGTCCTCTTGACATCTCATTTTCTGAAAACACAAAAAATTATATGTATTGTCAATTTAATATTTCAATGACGATGTCGAAGTACTTTTGGTAATTGCATTTTCAATTAAAATTTACAATTGTGGTTCAAATTGGTACTTACGTGAAATTTCTACAGAAATAAAAAAAGTTGAATTTATGCTAAATTAGTTAACTTCGGCATAAATCTTTGAATAGCTGAAATAACCTTTTTAAGAAAAACGCGGTGCTCTGTTTCAGGAAAGTGTTGTATAGCTCGGTGATTGTTTGTTCAATGATATGAATAATGACATTATGATAATAAAACATACAGTAAAAGTATTTTACCTTCTCTTCTGATGAAAACATTTGTGAGTACTTTTCCTTCGTATAAAAGCTTATATTCCCCGAATGTTTCGTCTTCCAAACCGGAAATGATGCTTATTATACGGTGCTTGTAGATGACGCCATTACGCTGTAATACAGCACTGGTGGTGATGTTTGTCGGAAGATCATCTGGCCCTAGCCATACCAACTTTGACAGGACAGGAGATGGATAAGCAACAATAGGTATGATCACAATCCTGGTTTTTACCGATTCCGTAATTGTTTTCATTTCAACCTCTTTATCCAACCTTGGCTCACCTATCATTCAACAAAAGGAGCGTCCATTCAACTCTTTAAAGGGGCATGGTCACGATTTTGGTCAATAATTATTTTTCCGATTTTAATGTTTACAATGCTTCATTCAGGCATTTTTAATAGGCAACCAAAATTTGAGTGTCATTTGATGAGTCATAAGCGAGTTACAGAGCTTACAATTCTTCGCTATGTAAACAAAGCGTTTGTTTACACTTTGAATGTTGAAGTGAAAATTCCAGTTTAAGACCTAAAATGAATGTGTTAATTGTTAGGAACTGTTTATTTATGCTTAAAATGAATAATAAGATAGTCAAACCAGCTTTAAAAAGATTTTTACTGGTATATTGAACCTATGTAAACAAAAAACAGGGCACGAGCCTTGTTTACATGACAAAGAATTGTAAACCCTGTATCTTGCTTAAAACTCAACGACTGGCACCCAAATTTCAATTGAACATTAGAAATTCATTCCTAAAGCATTGCAAATAATAAATACAGAAAAGTAAAATTTGACCAAAATCGTGACCATGCCCCTTTAACATGTACATTCCAGCAAGCAAACGACGAACAGACGCGTTACGAGGCATGAGAAATTACATTGATGTATTATTAATAAAGTAAAACAAATATTAATGGTGCAGGGGTTGATGACATGTAAAGTAAAACTCTTACACAAAATGTTTACGTCAATGGCCTTTGTGTTGGTTTTCAGATCTGTGGACTGTCCAGAACAAACATATGTCCCTGTATCAGAACACTGAGCTCCTGTACCAAAGCTGTAGTTCGACCAGTGGTCCCTAGCCTCCAACAAAATGACAGTCCCTCCGTTCTGTGTTTTACCGAGTCGTACAATTGGGGTCGGGTTTCCATTAACGAAACACGATAGTTGTAACGGTTTTCTCATTTGGATATTTACAGTTATCCGATCTGACACCCATTCGTCATTTACATAAATAATTGGGACATCAATATCTGCATACAAAAAAGATTTTTAAAAAACCTCTAAAAGCAATATATTGGACGATAAATTTAAAAAGAAAACCAAAATTCAACGTTATGGCATAAAAGTACAAACATTGAACGTCAAGTGAAAAGTCTTTCTCCACTGATTCAGTTTTCCATCTAGATAAGCAAATGATTTGGGTTACATTTCTGTTGATGCTTTGTAATAGTAATATCCCATTTTGTGACAAGGCATCTTTAAGACCGTTTGATTCCTTATATTTCCACGTTACGTTGCATGGTGGATTACAGTCAGCTGAACAAAAGATCGGACCGACTACATCGCCTTCATTTACTGTGAATTTATCATATTTATTCAAGTTTGGCTTTGGTGTGAAAATGAGTTGTTCTGGACCATCTGTAAACATAAAAAATACTAGACACAGGATAAAGAACTTTGATAGTTGAATGACGAGCTATATTTTAGATTATCATTTAATAAGATATGAACTATTTACAAGTGTAAAAAGACTATATACATAAAGGATTAATCTGTACTGCATCACTCTGATCAGACTCCAGATCTTCTTCTGTTGCTGTACATGAGTATTTGGTGTACCTATGTCCTTTAGTAACTTTCAATCTCAGGGTATCCCTGGTTTCTTTGTCCATCTTAGTGTTGTTGATAAACCACGTATAGTATAAGGTCACAAGCTTGGAGTAATAGTCAGGAGCGGAGGTTGATTTACTGATACATGTCAATTCTAAGTATGTTTCAACCAGTGTTGTAAGGGTTCCGTTTATTCGTGGCTTTTTGGGTGTGCCTCAAAATATAAAAAATCAGCAAGTTTTTAAACATCAATAACAAATAACATTGTTGAGAAACAGCATATTTTTTTTTAAATCTTCAGATTTGATCTAATACTATTTGCTTTGAACAGGGATGGTCATGAATAAATAAAATTTCTGTTAATTATATTCTCTCAATGCCTTGTATACAAACACATATTGTTGAAAGAATGGCGATGACCTTTGACATGTGAATACTACTTATAAAAAACCCACAAAAACGTACCAAATAACTACAAAAGTATGTTCTTTTGATGATATTTTTTTATTTTTATGCACCTATTTCTCTAAATCAAAAACAAAAGAAATTCATGTAACTTTTAAACAAATATCAAACACTATTTTTGGGAGTTGATTTTAAACGACTCTCCTATCCAGGTACTCTGACAAACCGAAAGTGAAACAGTGTTTGGACCAAAGCACAAATCATCGCCGCTGACAAGACTTAGTTTTTGAAAATAATTGATAAATTCGAAATAATGTACGCTAAAACTTTTTTTTCAAGGAAACTTATTTATAAATACCTTGAAAATAGGCAGATTTGAAATGGTACGAACAATTTAGATAATTGTTGTAGTCGTATGTATTCTTACACCAGAGTTCAATACTGTCTCGTTAAACTCGACGTAAATCTACGACAAGCAGAGAGTCTCTCTTGCTTGTCGGAGATTAACGGCGACAGCCGAGCGTTTAGTTGAACGAGACGAGAGTTCAATGTTGCTTCGATCCCTAAATTTTCCAGAAATATATCTATCACTGATACATAGTTTGATTGAATTAAATTTATTCTATATTTAAATATTACTTAACATGATTCATATGGGGTTTTATCAACATTCTTGTGTCGAAAAAGTCCGAAAATTCATATTATAAAAATGTGCGTAATTCAAATACAGATTAGAAACTACCTGCACTTGTCATGCAAAATAACATATCATTGAATTTTAAATAAATAAACATCGATTAAATCAACTCACGTCAGTTCTTCGATACTTTGATAAATATAGCTTTAAGCGACATAGATTTTTTTTGTTTTTTACTTGAAGTGAAGTTATACGTTATATTCTGGTGTTGAAAGAGATATTTAATTTAATTGACCTAACACCATTTAATGATGGTTTCGAAAAAAACCCAGCATATATTATTAAGAAAAATAATACAAGTTTAGTGATGACGTTGCATGTGTTAATTTTTTTCAGAGTTGACAGAAATATAAATTAATAAAACATTGAAAAATTCCAACATAACACATCTCTATGATAATTTGATACGTGCATATATAACCACATCTGCTTGTCATTAGAAGCATGTCATAATAAATAAATGATGTAGTACAAAAGTTAAATATTTTTACTGGTGAACAAATTTTACATTGTAAATATAAAATTTACAAATCACAATCAGCACAACACCTTCACCTGACCACTCAACCAGTCATGTCTAATACAATTATTTACCTGATACAATGAGTATAACACCACCACCAAATACCGCACCATTAAAAAATATCCCGCCATAGTAATATCCAGCGTCATCCAGAGTTATGTTCCTTATCTCAAACATGATATTGGTGGAATTAAATGGTCTAGTGAGGTATGAGTACTTAGGCGACAGTGTGGCTCCCTCATGATACACTTGCATTATTAACGCAGTTCTGTTTTCTTTATTAATGTGATAAATGTTGTATCTTGAAAATGGAAAGAAGGCAGCTGTCCATGAAATATTCTTCCTGCCTCCTATCTGACTTTTAACTTTGGAGACTAAAAGAAAAGTTTTAAGCAATTAGCAATTGTATATCATTCATTGAGCTTTTTTAAAAAAAAATAAAGGAACACCTGTACTGTAGCATTACGGCTGGTAGTATTTTGTATCTGTTGCTACTATTTACACAATTAAGAATGTGCACAATTTAAAATATTCTTTATAATCTTAAACTGAAAGATATACAATGAAAACATTTATAGCTATAGACGTGAACAAAAGGATGCATTGCTAAGCAGAAAAAGTGAAATAATAATTTTAACATTAATATATAGTTACACAAATCTAATAAAAAAGGAAGAACGATAATTCTTTTATTTTATATCTTTTTTAAAGGAACATGATCTCGATTTTGGTCAAAATTTATTTTCCCGTTTTTAATATTTACAATGTTTCAGTAAGGCATCTCTAATAATTACAATTTGAATTTCCCAGCTAAGACCAAAAATAGATGTAAAAAACGTCAGGGAGTGTTAATTTTTGTTCCAGACGAATCACCAGATAGAAAAATTAGCAATAAAAGAACTTTTACTGGTATATTGAACCAATCTAAACAAAAACAAGACACGAGCCTTGTTTACATAACAAAGAACTTTAAGCTCGGTACCTTGCTTAAAACTTTACGACTGACACCCAAATTTTGGTCGATCATTAGAAATGCATTACTCAAACATCGTAAACAATAAAATGGTGACCATGCCCTTTAATAGGGATGTGAAATAATGTGTAATGGGTTGCGTATTATCAGTCCAAAAGTAGTGTAAATTTTAAGTACCTTATATAAGTGGTATGTGGTTGTAACGTCATCCCAAAAGCTATCATATGGCTACTTATCTGCAGCTTTGTCAGACTTGATACTCTTGTGTCAACTCTTTACACTCAATAAGAATAATCAATCTCATGTGTTTTCTGATTTTTTCATTAATTAATAAGAAATATTAATTTTCTTTCCAATTGCACACAAACATGTCAATTATTTTGATAATCAAGATTATTCACAAGTGAAAAATACAATCAGCTGCCATGTGTAGTGTGAATTTGTTAAAAATTTTGTCAATTGACGAATAACAGAACTTTTAAATATCCATAGCAATTTTTTATCACAATTGTTTATTAAATATATACTTAGACCCTTATTAAGAATTGAATTTAGACAATTGTTAAAGGATTTGATGAATACAAAAATATTACTTTAAACGTGTTTTTACAATATGGACCCAAAGATGTCAAAATAGTGCTTTAAATGGACGTTTTCGGATGGGTGAACACTTGCTAAATATTAGACGATAGTTTAAAAAATATCTAAATAAGTGCAAAATAGAACTAATTAATATTTTGTAATATTATTAAACTTTATGCCAAAAATGTATATATATGTAGAAGAAAATAATCAAACCGTTGTATGTCACTACGTTGTCTGCAAGTGATTCGGGTGTTCTCACATTGATCGTAATGGAATCATACAAGATCGCATCTTTCACAGTGTACTGTGTATCATACACATGGGTCCGAGCATCTGTTATTCTGTCTCTGGTTATGAACACATAGTAATTTGAAGAATTGGATGACGGAGTCCATCTAAATACCACATTGCCAGACATGAACAAGGTTGATATATACAAGATTTGACCTGAAAAACCAAACATTGCATTAAAGTAATCTGAAAATGATCATAAGAGATAGTTTGACGAATGCATGTCTATTATAAATACAAAACGAAATGTGTCTTAAGTAAATTAACAAATAATCAATAAATTCCATTCATGATTCAGGTTGCCATTTTTACAGTTTTCACGATTTTGGTCTTGTCATTTGCAACTTATTTACTGCATGGTGATAGTTTGTTGTGTTTCACTCTAGCTGTGTTTTAGGCACATGTTACTTTTAGGAATTCGGATTGGTATGCTCTTATGTTAAAAGTTTATCACTCACCTTGAACAAAACACAGGATTCCACAATGTATGGTATACAGAGCGATGAACAGCTGCATACTCAAAATTATTTACATGCAATACTGAAAAATGTAGCAAAACTATTACAAACGTTTTCGTCAATGTTGAAATATGATTAGTGCTCTGACTAATAAATTAGAACTTCCTGGTATTTTTCCAGACCGTCTGCTACATACCCCCTTGCAAAATTCAAATTTCTCCAAAACATTATAAAATTACCAAACATTTGCCTCAGACCCCCCCCCCCCCCCTCTCTCAGCAATCGTGCTCTCCCTTCTGTAAAAATTTTCTGGTTCCGCGCATGAAGTTGCTTTAAAAAACACAATAGGTCAAATCGCGATCGAGTTCATTAACTTTTCTAAAGACGATGGTGTTTGTGGTTTGCATAATCACATCATTTTTGTTTTCTCAGATAATAATATGACTGAAAGTTTCTTACACTAGTCAATGTACTTTTGCACAAGATACTCCGGGCCTTTTTGGACAGTAATATGACGATGGTTTGCAGTGTTGTACTTTCTCAATAAAACAAAATAATCAGTTTTAATTTTCAAGTAACAAGCTTCGATGGTTTAATTCAAGTTTAGTTGCTTACTTCGATTTTTTGGAGAAAAAAATATTTAGATTATTTTTTAGATCAGCAGCTCAGACAATACCAGCATAACAATAATGACAGGTTGTGCAGCTGCTGTTTTATAAGTCCCCTACCGGTTTGACTGGAAGGAACAATAGCTTTTCTCTGCGTCCGTCAGTCCGTCTGTCCGTCCGTCCGTCCGTCTGTCTGTCCCATTTTAGTTTTCCACACTTTTTTTCTTTATGCGTTTGAGGAATAATATGAAATTTGCTGAACAGCATCAAAATGTCAAACTAGAGATCAAGTTTAGACTTTTGTAGCGTTTTTTTTTCTAACAAACAAATAATTTGTGTAAGATAGTGTCAAGCATTGTGTTGTAAATTTAATCGACAGGGTTTTTTGTATTATTACAATCGGGTTCGTTATCGGGTTGGTCTGTTGATTCGGGGTCCAGGGGCCCGTTTCTCAAAAAGGCCTACGTCCAGGCGTAAGCTTAGTCCGGACTAAATCAGGGACTAAACCTCAAAACCAGACTAAGCTGCGTTTCACAAAAAGGCGGAAACTTAGTCGGGACTAAATTTGGGTTTAAATCTACGCCTGCTAATGGGTGGGCGTAAGTCCTTAGTCTGTGCACAAAAATGGCGAATGTTTTGTTTCTAAGGCGAAATATACAGAGAATTTTATTTTTTGGTTTGTTGTATGTGTTATTAAAGAAAACATTCACATTCATTTAAATATTTGTACATGTACGTATAACTTAGAAAAAACCTATTGTTCGATAACTGTTTCTATTTCCAAATAAATTAAGATTAAATCAATTTGATAAAAAATGGGCTCACCTTATTCAACGTATGTAATATACATTACTACTCGTAATGAAATTTACCTAAAGTGTGAAGAATTGGTATACCCCGATAAATGATATAAACACAATAATTAAAGAGATGCTTTATTTTTGAATTAAATATGTATTCCCCAACAAGATAGATGTACATGTATATAAGTACGAATAGATTATTGATTTTTTAATCAATACTCAGTAAGCATGAACTAGAATTTAATGTTTCTAATCAAATTTGAACCTGTGAAACGAAACTGATTTCAAAATTATGAATAGGAGCAACTCAAAACGTTTACATTTGTAATTTCTCCTTGTGTGTGTTTGTTTGTTCTTTACCTATACATGTATTACTGAAAACTTTACAACACGTATGCATTCTCATTTTCATTTTTTTACCCCTAGTATCTTTACAAAACCGTATGAAAGCTACATGTATTTTGGAATGTTTATGAACTCGCATTTAGATACAATCAATTTTTGTTTGTTAAAAGATTACTTAAAAATATGTTTTAGAAGCGTGCAGAGTGTGCATCAATTTTAGATCTGTTGACAAGCGTTTGTCAAGGTTATCGATTATTATAAAATTTCACATGCACACCTTGAATTTTTGGAAATCAAATTCATTAATCTTATTAATTCTAGGAAGAAGTAATCAATTGCGTTCATATTTAACAACATTTGTGGCCGGGGTAATTCTTTTAAAATAGGTATGAGGCACATGTACTATCGATGATCTTCGTGCATATTCATATGCATTGTTTATTTGTACTCATTTAACTGAATTGATCTTTAATTACTTGAATTTATGATAGTTTTGTTTCATCATATTTAAGATGTACGTATATCAAGGGATTTTTGTTTATTTCGAAGTTGTCAGCTTGCAATACAAAAGCGTTGTTTTAGCAGTTTTACAACAGTGTGGATTATTTACAAATTTAACTAGCCTGCATTTGTCATACTTATTATATAAACAATTGTATACATCCCCTCCCATATAACCCAAAGCAAATAAGGAAAAAGTAAAACTCACATGCGCTTGTTAAAACTGCAAAGATGCAAAATGTCTTATCCGGAAGGGGATAGGGGATTTTTGTATGCCTTTTTAAGGGTGTTCTTAGATAACTGCTTTTATATCTTTATTTTAATCAAGATACTGTATACAGGGTTATTTTGGTCCCGTGTAATTTCCGTCCTTCTACGCTGCAAACAGTTTCACTCTGTCGTGACTTCGCCCAGTCACAGCTGTTACTTAAGTTACTTATTATTAGATATTGAAAATCAACATAAACTCGCCCGCTGACAACGAGGGTGAAATGATTGAAAATTAAACAGAGCGATTTATTCCCTGTTTATGGTGTATATTACTTTCACCCCCCCCCCCCCCCCAAAACCCCCCAAAACAGCAATCGATCGATTAAACCAAAAACAGGAAAGGGAGTTTGGGGAGACCCCGGCCTCAAATGTTGATAATTCCTGTTTTGTTAACTGTTGACTATTAATATCTTTCAAAACTATTTTCATCTGAATCGCAGAAAATCAAGAATAGTTTCCATGTCATTGTCTACTTTCTTTTAATATTGGAACAGAGGATGGAATGTTATTTATACAGTAGATATTTTCGATTTCAGTTGGTTGCTGTTATATTCAAGGTCATATTATTTTCTATAAATAATATAGTGAATTGGTAAAAAAGAATCAAGCCTTATCCCAGCATCTGAAAATGTCTAAAAATCTACGGTGTCTATGAAGCATACTTCTCATTCTGCAGACGTATTGGGGCATATCCACTGTACCTTGTCCCTGTATTCTATAAATATTTGAAGTTTACACGAACATTGAAGTTAATGTCTATGTTTTGTTTCGTTCAATTAATATGTAAGATTGTGCCTCAATATCATCTACAATGCATTTAATTGTCAAATATTTGGTTTCTGAAACCATTTATATATGCCGCTTTCAAATCAACTGTTTTTCTCTAAAATTTCATTATGTTAAGAAAAGTATCTATAGACATTTGTTCTACTTTTATTAATATAAAATGTCATGAACAGCTTGAACTATGCACATTCAGTGGTAAAGTATAACATGCGTACTTTCGGGTACTACATGTACTATGAATTGGAAAATTGATCCACCACATATAATCATAGCCTCAAAGCAAAACAAAATACGATATGCGCATGCTTAGTACTCAGCGGAGATGTCTAAGTCTTTCGACATTTAAACCCTAACTTACGCCTCTTTCAGAAACGCAACATAGACCCGACTAAATATTGGCGTAACTTTGTTAGTCGGACTAACTTAGGCCCAGATTTACGCCTTTTTGAGAAACGGGCCCCAGAAGACGTAGCGTTTTCAGTAGACGCCATTTATTCAAAGGACGATAACTCTAACAAACAGTACAATAGTGCAAAATCGGCCATCTTGACCACATCGGATGACTACGTCAGGTACTATTTGACTTTTTTTTTCATTTTTAGAAAGGATTTGATAATGACATTAATGTATTAATGAGCTCTGATAAGGAGATGAACGCTGTGGATGTTTAAGTGTATTTTATACACATATTTCGCAGTAGTTTTTTCGTGTTTACAAAAAGAACGTAACTAATATATACACTGCAATGTTATATTTATTTTTTGTGAAGTTTAACATTTAGGGTACGCATTGGTTTCATCGATTTTCATTTAGTATTATATGTTATTCACAATCTGTAAAAATTCCATTTTTTTTGATTTGTTGATTTCTGTTGCTGAATTTTACAAAATTATGTAGCAAAGGATTACAAACCTAAAAAGTTGAAAGTCTCTTATTACAGTAAAGATACAAGCTATTTTAAGTGAATTTTAGTATTATCTTTTTAATTTAATAATTATTCATAAGAATGTATTCAGTATTGAACACATCTATGCATGTTTCACATTTTTATTATAACACTGAAGTGGTAAAATTTGATAGACAGTTGTGGAATTTGAGTTATCTCCCTTTTCTCATAGTCTGTTTCAAATTGTTATTTCAGATTGTTGATATTGAATTTGTTCACTATTGTAACATAGTACAACATTGGATTTGATCATAGTATTTACGGTAATTTATCAATGTCATATCTGTAAACTTTAATTAACATTTGAAATAACGCTGTTACTTGTTTAAATTAACTTATGTCTGCCGGTTAACTGCATTAACTGGTCATTGTCTGATAGTCAAAATATTGAGTCTTAATACCTCAAATTGATTTGTTTATAAACATCATTTTCAGATACAGTTGTTTATCCTGTGGACTTTTTTGATGTTCATGTGCATGTGAACATATCTACATTTGTACAACTATATTAACCTAAAGGTAAGTACATGTACTATTTAGATGAACTTTATCATGTGTCTTCATATGTTATGTGTATGTGTTATGTCTATGTTTTGGGCTGTGTGTGTCTTGTCTTATTGTCTCACTAACATGTGTTCAATCAAAAATTCTGTCAAATCAGCCAGCATTAACTTGGTAAATATAGTTTCATTATATTGTTAAAATGTTAACACACAAGTTGGTTTTTGAAGTTTTTGAGAAGAGAGGAGGAAATATGACATTCACAGCGACATATATCATATCCTGAAAATGAACAAGAAATTAGTGAATAAAAACGCCTTGTATATTAAGATCAAAAGAGTTTTATCAAAATTAAGAAAATTGAAAAAAAAAAAAACGAGCGAATATAAAGAATTTGAAAAATCATAATTCAAAATTCCTATGGAAGAAAAACCCAATTTAAAAATAGAGCCATCAACAGTGCATTCAACAATGGACTCAGACATTACAATCACAAACCTACAAAAGAAAATACTTTCATTAAAAGAACAGCTTAGAGCTATAAAAAAAAAACCCAGAGACTTAATGAGAAAATAAAAAAAAAGGAGGATATCATTAGAAACTTAAGAAATAAGTGAATATTAATGAAAAGAAACAGAGGAAGGAGACAAGGAAGGAGGAGAAGATTAAAAATCAACGAAATGTATTTTTAGATAAAAGTGTACAGTGTAATACTTTTAAAAATGTATTGAAAGATTTGGAGAAAGAGTTAGATGTTTTATATTGTGAGAAAGAGGTTGGAGAGAAAGAAAAAGAGGGTGTGAAAGTTTTGAATTTTAGAGTGAGTACTAGAGGGAAATCTTATGATTTTAATTTAAAAGAAGTTGTTTACACTTAAAGGCCAATTAATGTGGGAATTAATCACATTTTACCTGTTATTAAAGCTGTTTTATCTCTTGACAATTTTAAAATTTTAGATATTCCTTGTAAAAGTACAAATTCTGTTTTAACAACAGAAATGGGTGTTTAAGGTCATAATCAATTAAAAGAACCGTTATTGAATTCTGAAAATATTACCATGTTGCGTGATGCCACAATAAACAAGTGGCCCATGGGCCACATCGCTTCCTGATGAACAATGGGTATGATAAAATCAGCTTAATGGAGTCATAATACAAACTATCTGGACAATGTACAATAATACATGTAGATCCTGTATAAATAAAATCCATTTTTCCACTGGATATTCTTATGTTTATATTCATTAGTCCCTTTTCTAACAGGATGATTTCATAGTCATATCATATGTTGAGTATTGCAGTTCTCAAAAAGATCCTTAACAATAGTTTATATATGGGATATAAACCTACATCAAACTCTGAACCTTCTTGTGAGGC
Source organism: Magallana gigas (assembly GCF_902806645.1). Classification (NCBI taxonomy): domain Eukaryota; kingdom Metazoa; phylum Mollusca; class Bivalvia; order Ostreida; family Ostreidae; genus Magallana; species Magallana gigas. The sequence continues at coordinate 4,618,844 of NC_047563.1, read as the reverse complement.
CAAAGAATTGTCCTGCGGCATAAGTCTTAACAATTATAAAGAATCATCTGGCTGATTAGTTTCTAAGAAGAAGATTTTAAAAGATTTGCCCTATATATCCATTTGTTAAACTTTGACCCCCCATTGTGGCCCCACCCTACCACTGGGGATCATGATTTTCACAACTTTGAATCTACACTACCTGAGGATGCTTTCACACAAGTTTCAGCTTTGCTGGCTCATTAGTTTCTGAGAAGAAGATTTTTAAAGATTTACTCTATATCTTCCTATGTTAAACTTTAACCCCCCATTGTGGCCCCACCCTATTCCCGGGGGTCATATTTTTCACAACTTTGAATCTACACTACCTGAGGATGCTTTCTTACAAGTTTCAGCTTTGCTTGCTGATTAGTTTCTGAGAAGAAGATTTTCAAATATTTACTCTATATATTCATATGTAAAACTTCGATCCCCCATTTGTATCTACACTACTTGAGAATGCTTTCACACAAGTTTCAGCTTTCCTGGTCTTATGGTTCATGAGAAGAAAATTTTTGAAATTTTCTCGAAAATGTTCATAAATTCCTGTTTATCTCCCTTTGCAAATGAGGGTGGTCATCAATTTTCACAACTTTGAATCCCCTTAGGCTAAGGATGCTTTGTGCCAAGTTTGGTTGAAATTGGCCCAGTGGTTCTTGAGAAGATGTTGAAAATGTGAAAAGTTTACAGACAGACGGACGGACAGACAGACAACGACAGACAAAATGTGATCAGAATAGCTCACTTGAGCTTTCAGCTCAGGTGAGATAAAAAAGGGCAGACATTTTTATGGTGTAAAATTTTGTACAGATGCCAATATTTCTACTGCTGGATTAAGAGAAGTGGGTGACGGCAAGGCAGATACATATGTTTCTATGACAAAAGAGATTCTTAATGAAATAAGTGATGGACATTCTAGTGAAATTTTAAATAATGTATCTTGTTTCATGACAGACAGAATTTTTACAGAAGAAAAAGTTAACAAAGTTTTAATGAATGAATGAACTGATTTTAATTGTAACAAAGATTTTTATTCTTTTAAGTGTTCTGTACACCCACTTTTATAGTTTTCAGATGAATGTCTTAAAGTAATTTTTAAAACTTGAAAAAGATTTTAATATCAATTTTCATAACTTGTTTTGTAAAGAATCCTATTCTTTTTATCTTTTTGAATGTGTGTCGAAATTATTTTTTAAAGATTGAACAGGTGACCCTCTTTTAACAGCAAATTTTATTAAAATCCAGGGTATTGGAAACACCCATCATCAATGTAAGAGGGTATCGTATTAATGTCCTGTTTTACAATGCTGCAGGTATTTATTTTTTAAGGAAGCATATTATATTTTATCTGTCTTCATCAAAAAATACTTTGAATGTTTCTCAGAACTTAATTTTATGTTCCCTTCAAAACAATTTTATTTTATGTATTTTAAAAGCTCTAGGTATTTTATGTAAAGCTTTTACAGAACCTTACTGGAGAAAAACAGATGAGGTTGAAAATGCTGCAACAATGGGTTCTGTGTCTAGAAGAATAGACAGATTTTTTAGATTCTTGTTCAGGAAATCCATATTTACTTTTAAAGAGAGAAATTTCATTGTTTTAAGGTCCATCCTTACAATGTTCTGATGTAGGGGACATTTTGTATGAAAGTTTTAATGATGATATCTCCTGTTCCATCATAAAGAAGTTTTGTTATGTTTCAAAATTTAAATACTTTTTAGTTCTTTTTTACAACCATCAGGCAAGTTTTTTTTTAATCCAAATGTTGTTTTAGAAAAATGTGGATCTTGTCCTACTGATGGGTCAGTTAGACAAGAAAATAAATGATGTACCAACTTACGATGTTTGTAAACTACAAAGTACTTTTTTATTTAATGACAACAAAACTGATGAATGGCTGAAAAGTAAATTATTGCAACAGAAAGAAAAAATTAATAATGTTAGAAAAAAAAACCCCAAAAGATATTATTTCTGTGAACAAGACCAGGAAAACAGAATTGTTACAACAGCATTTAAAGATACTTAAGGACAAAGAAGATTTTGTGAAGAAAACCAAAGAAAAACAACTGAACAAAATCAATGATGCCGTTGATATTTTGCACAACGATGGTATGTGGACAACAAGGGAGATATTGGACCTGGAAGTGGGGGAAATAAAGAAAAAAACCCAGAAAAATGAGGAAAATTAAAAAACAAATTACATTATATAAGAATGTGTTCGCACTTGATAAAACTCTTTAAAGTAAATCCACCCTCCTGTGACGTCATACATTTTTCATAAACCATGAATTCATTAAAATTCTTGCAAGTAGATTTGTAATTTCTATGTTATTATAGGTGCACATCAAAAACTCAAATCATTGTTTACTTAGAGATATTTAATAAGCGTTTTTTATCCTTATATTCTACGTAATTCAATAATGACAAAGGGAAATAACTCTTTTCTATTTTTCTCTAAGTGATATATCTAAATGCTATAATTTTTCTAATGTGAACAATTTTTTTCTTTTTTTATTAATTATTCTAGTTTTCTGGCATAGTAAGCAATAAAATTTAAATAGACAAACAAGTATCCAGCCACTTATATTTAATTTTTTAAACAAAAAAGTGTGATTTTCAGATGATATTTTCAGCCTTTGGTTTTTATTACGGTAACCTTATATCTTAAATAGTATGGATACATATATATTTTATTTATTTTTTGATGAAATTCAAGTCCAATAAGTTAAAAAAAAGTTAAGTTTTTTAACTTTGAACCCATAATTTTATAGGTACAGAGTTACCTTAAAAATTCACAAAATTCAGTGAAAAGGGACATCAGTTTAGTATAGACAAACTTTTAGACAATTTGAAATTTCTCATTGAAAACGTGAAGCAGGGCAAATCAGAGGATGAACACTCTTTCAATCCCCAAAAATTGGTGTCCAAACTATTCTGCCATGTCTGGACCAACGACGAAGGGGAAAACATTGAGTGGAATGGGCAAATAATTGAGTACAAGAATGGGATATTTGAAGTAATTTATTGTTAAACTTCAAATGAATAATTATTTTAACTAAAACTAATATAAGATAAAAAAAAAAAAGGGTATGGTACAAAGTTGCAGGGTATGGTACAAAACTTACATGTTTATAAACTTCTTATTATCTAAAAAGCATTATATATGAAAACCATATTTAATATATTAAGGATTTATGCATCATAAAAACTTTATAATAATAACACATAATTATGATTGTAAAAAATTTACATCATTATAATATTTCGTTTTATAGTTACAATTATTAAGCAAATAATAACCAATATTGAATCATCCAAAAAATAACCTCTTTCGAAGTGTTTTGTGTTGTGTTGTCTGTGTTGATTTGTGTGTTTCGTTCTAACTATTATAAATGAGTATTTTTTTAAATTTCTTTTTACAAGAGAATGTACTACATTGATGATAATAATGACTTATTATTACAGGTCCAGTATTGGCAAGACGATTGTGAAAGAGACGAATATTTGTATGAATTGACAGAGCAAGAATTCAAATCAGACTTAAGAGAAGGGAATTTCTTCATAATAAGTAAGTGAAACAAACCAATAATGAACTGAATAAGTTTTTATTTGCAACTTTTCGAAATTGCTTCTATATATAAAATATTGTAATGTAATTCATATTTCTAAAATAATTTTAGATAACACATAACAAGACCACTGCTACGGCAAACCTTGATATAGACTATAAAGGTAGAGTGATCTTTTCCATAAATTGAGTTGTCCTTCCTTTTAACCAAAAGTTTCATATTTCTCTTTTGATTACTTCCCTTTGTGAAGAACTATTATTTATTACACTTATATAATAAAATTAATTTCTTATCATTTTATTTATGAAAATATTGTTTTTAACAAGTTTTTGCCTAATTATTGTTAAAAAAACCAGAGAAATATTTTTTATCTTCATATTTTTAAATTATAGATGGAATTGCTAGAAGACGGTAAGAAATGATATTTTGCATAACAGTGCATTGTTTTCACAAATTTCTACCAGCAAATACTGACTTGACTTGGCAGAATTACATGAGATAAAATAAAAAGTATCATTTTACCCATTGTTTATTTAATTTCTATATCAACTATGTAGTTTGAATTTCCTCTCTTTTTTTTTTATCTCTGATGAAAGCTTAACATCTCGTTTATAATAGTTTTGACATAGATGTATGCTTCGAAGCTTTCATAGAATAATACAAACTGGTAGGGGGCGTGTATTGCTTATGCAATACTCTCAGAATGCTTGTTAATTCAAGCATTAGAAGAAGGAACTTAGGCCTATCATTTTTAAAGATCTGGGGCCCGTTTCTGAAAAAGGCGTAAATCTGGGCTGAAGTTAGTCCGACAAACAAAGTTACGCCAATATTTAGTCGGGTCTAAGTTGCGTTTCTGAAAAAGGCGTAAGTTAGGGTTTAATTGTCGAAAAACTTAGACATCTCCGCTGAGTACTAAGCATGCGCATATCGTATTTTGTTTTGCTTTGAGGCTATGATTATATATGGTGGATCAATTTTCCAATTCATAATACATGTAGTACCCGAAAGTACGCATGTTATACTTTACCACTGAATGTGCATAGTTCAAGCTGTTCATGACATTTTATATTAATAAAAGTAGAACAAATGCCTATACACTTCTTAACATAATGAAATTTTAGAGAAAAACAGTTGATATGAAAGCGGCATATATAAGAGGTGTCAGAAACCAAATATGTGACGATTAAATGCATTGTAGATGATATTGAGGCACAATCTTACATATTGATTGAACGAAACAATACATAGAAATTAACTTTAATGTTCGTGTAAACTTCAAATATTTATAGAATACATGGACAAGGTACAGTGGATATGCCCCAATACGTCTGCAGAATGAGAGTATGCTTCATAGACACTGTAGATCTTTAGACATTTTCAGATGCTGGGATAAGGCTTGATTCTTTTTTATCAATTCACTATATTATTTATAGAAAATAATATGACCATGAGTATAACAGCAACCAACTGAAATCGAAAATATCTACTGTATAAATAATATTACATGAACCTTGTCCATCTTCTGTTCCAATATTGAAAGAATGTAGACAATGACATGGAAACGATTTTTGATTTTCTGCGATTCAAATGATAATAGTTTTGAAAGATATTAATATCAACAATTAACAAGACAGGAATTATCAACATTTGAGGCCGGGGTCTCCCCAACTCCCTTTCCTGTTTTTGGTTTAAATCGATCGATTGTTTTGTTTTTTTCGGGGGGGGGGGGGGGGTTGAAAGTAATATACACCATCCATATCTAATATTAAGTAACTTAGGTAACAGCTGTGACTTGGCGAAGTCACGACCGAGTGAAACTGTAAGTGTAGAAGGACGGAAATATAACCCTGTATACAGTATCTTGATTAAAATAAAGATATAGAAGCAGTTATCTAAGAACACCCTTCCTATTTAAAGAAAGGTTTATAAATAAAAGGTTTTTACAAGTTTAATGGAAAAGGCATCTAAAAATTCCCCTATCCCCTTCCGGATAAGACATTTTGCATCTTTGTGATGTGAGTTTTACTTTCTTCCTTTTTAAAGAAAGTTTTATAAATAAAAGGTTTTTACAAGTTTAATGGAAAATGCAAAATGTCTTATCCGGAAGGGGATAGGGGATTTTTTAGATGCCTTATCTAAAAAGAATCCCCTATCCCCTTTCGGATAAGACATTTTGCATCTTTGCGGTTTGAATAAGTGCATGTGAGTTTTACTTTTTTCCCTATCTGCTTTGGGTTATTGTGATGGGGGTGTATACAATTGTTTATATAATAAGTATGACAAATGCAAGCTAGTTAAATTTGTAAATAATGCACACTGTTGTAAAACTGCTAAAACAACGCTTTTGTATTGCAAGTCGACAACTTCGAAATAAAGAAAAATCCCTTGATATACGTACATCTTAAATGTGATGAAACAAAACTATCATGAATTCAAGTAATTAACGATCAATTCAATTAAATGAGTACAAATAAACAATGCATATGAGTATGCACGAAGATCATTGATAGTTCATGTGTCCCATACTTTTTTTAAAAGAATTACCATCGATGTTAAATATGAACGCAATTGATCACTTCATCCTAGAATTAATAAGATTAATGAATTTGATTTCCAAAAATTCAAGGTGTGCATGTGAAATTTTATAATATTCGATAACCTTGACAAACGCTTGTCAACAGATCTAAAATTGATGCACACTCTGCACGCTTCTTAAACATATTTTTAAGTAATATTTTAACAAAGTATCTAAATGCGAGTTCATAAACATTCCGAAATAAATGTAGCTTTCATACGGTTTTGTAAAGATACTAGGAGCAAAAAAAAAATGAAAATGATAATGCATACGTGTTGTAAAGTTTTCAGTAATGCATGTATATGTAAAGAACAAACAATCACACACAAGGACAAATTACAAATGTAAACGTTTTGAGTTGCTCCTATTCATAATTTTGAAATCAGTTTCGTTTCACGGGTTCAAATTTGATTAGAAACATTACATTCTAGTTCATGCTTACTGAGAATTGATAAAAAAAATCAATAATCTATTCGTACTTATATACATCTATCTTCTTGGGGAATAAATGTTTAATTTAGAAATAAAGCATTTTTTTAATAATTGTGTTTATATCATTTATTGGGGTATACCCATTCTTCACACTTTAGGTAAATTTCATTACGAGTAGTAATGTATATTACATACGTTTAATAAGGTGAGCCCATTATTTATCAAATTGATTTAATTTTAATTTATTTAGAAATAGAGACAGTTATCGAACAATAGGTATTTTATAAAGTTATACGTACATGTACAAATAACACATAAAACAAACCAAAAAATAAAATTATCTGTATATTTTGCCTTAGAAACAAAACACTCGCCATTTTTGTGCACAGACTAAGGACTTACGCCTACCCATTAGCAGGCGTAGATTTAACCCCAAATTTAGTCCCGACTAAGTTTACGCCTTTTTGTGAAACGCAACTTAGTCTGGTTTTGAGGTTTAGTCCCTGATTTAGTCCGGACTAAGCTTACGCCTGGACGTAGGCCTTTTTGAGAAACGGGCCCCTGATGATTAATTTTTTGACCGCCTAGCATCCTTTAAATCAAACCAACGATTTCAAAAATATTCTGTTTTAATTAATTCATAAACAAAGCAAAAGAATATACTGAAATTGAGAACGTGAAAGTACAAAAACCCAAGATGTCAATCAAAGATGTGATAAATGACACTTTAAATATGAGTTACATTATATGCACCATTTTGTAGAACCGTAATTACTATACCCATATAAAAAGATGCCTGTTGTATGACTTACATTGTATATAAGAATAGACTAGAAAAGGAAAAAAAGATAGCGCACGCCTCTTTGTTTTTTGCCTGCTCCTGTTTTGTATGTATCCTTTGAACTTTTGATTTTGAACATTTTTGGTAATCGCCACATGTTATCTTGCTTATTTACAGTAATTATGGAACAAAACTACACTGGATTGGTAAGTATAGAATAATTTCAAACAAATCAGATTCAGATATATTTTTGTGACATTTAAAAATATCTTTATCAATTGGATGTACCAATTCGTATTTCATTTATCGCTCCAATAAGTTGACCGATTTAGATTTAGTAAATTTAAGATTTGTTAGAGCTGAGTAGTCTCTGACTAGTCGACACGAATAATGCTCCCTCCATAATATTCTCTTGAGATATAAGAAGGTGTTACGTTTTCACAGTAATGTTTTATGATCATCCGCAATGATCGATGTAGTCCTCGCTCATCAGTAAATCCTTATTTAAAGGTAATGGACTCTACTCAGACGATGGCTTCTCAGACAGATTATAATGTATAACATTTATTTGTAGAGCTACATTGTATTTTGTCATATATAATTAAAATGGACAGAAGTCTAAGTTTCAAGAACTTCTTTATACATAGATATAAACA